>JASANB010006117.1:0-113462 GCA_030248155.1 Sabatieria punctata | reverse complement strand
GCAGATATGCCGTTTGAGTCAGCTAACCAAGTTTCGCAAGTTGATGCTAATCATTTAAACCCGCTTTTGACCAATTCCAACCAGGGTTCAAACTTGCCAGTGCACAGAACCGTTCGTTTCGCTCCTGTTTCGTTGTATACTGAGTCCATGCCTGTGTACACGGAGCCTGTGTCTTTGAACAGTCAGTTGACGCTAGTGCAGACAAACGCACAGCCAATCCCGCAATCGATGGCTCAGTTCGGTAGCTCAGTGGCTAACATTCCTGTCTCTCTCTCATTAGCTGGGGTTCAACCCTCTGTTCTGCAGCCAGTTTGTTTTGCGCAGCCTCTGCATACTCAGACAGTTTTCAGTAGCTGTCCTGGCTATTTGACTCCTCAAGGCTTGCCTTCAACTGCAAATATCAGTTCAGGTCTGGCTTTTTCACGTAACAGCGATCAAACTTTATCGTATTCTAACGCTCAGAACGTTCAGAATTTCGGAAATTCTAGCCAACCTTGTACTGCAGCCTTTGAGACTGGTATCAAATTGCCGAAATTAGAGATCAAACCTTTTTCGGGCAATGCCATGGACTGGCCTGAATTCTGGTCAACGTTCGAGTATGCTGTGCATAACAAACCGTCTGTTCCCCCTGCTAGCAAATTTAGCTATTTGAAGTCGTTTCTGAAAGGGGAGGCTGCAGAACTCGTGAAAGGTCTGCCTCTGACTAGTGAGCACTATCAGAGAGCGTTAACTGAACTATATGCACGTTATGGTAGCGCTGAGCTGCGCATCTCTGTGCTGTTGAAAGCACTACGAGATTTGCCCCCTGTTCTTGACAGATTGGCAGACTTGCAGAAATTCGCTGATTTAGTCAAGCGACATGTCAGTGAGCTGAGACAGTTAGGACAGTCTGTTACTGATCGTAGTCTCGCCGATGCTCTGATTTGCAAACTGCCAGACAGAATGGTTCGAAAGTTGTCAGATAGATTGTACTTCTGTGGTGCTAACCACATGGAAGGTTTTCTGTGCTACCTGGACCAGGAAGTGGCCAGGCTCAGGTTCAGCTCCCAGTTTGAGTTGGCTGCTTCAGATAGCATTCAGAGGTCTGAGAGTCAGTACTCACCTCTGCCTACCATGGGCGCCTTACCAGTTACTCAAACTAGCCAGAGACGTTGTGTCTTTTGTCACAAGGCTGGTCACTGGCCCTCCAGGTGTCGCACGGTCTCAACCAGACGAGATAGACTTCTTGTTCTGAGAAAAGCCTCTTTGTGCTACAAGTGCTTTAAGGCTGGTCACCTTGCTCAAAATTGTCGCCTTAAAGTGACCTGTTCTATCTGCCAAGGCGAGCACCAGGTTGCACTGTGTAACAAAAACTCTCGAACTCAGAAACAACAGTCTGCTCAGCAATCTAAGCCAAACAATAGTCAACGCTCTGTTGCTTGGAATCGCCAGCAGAATCGTGGCGTTAGACAGTTGTCTCATGGTCAAAACCAGACTCAGTCACAGAATCAGTCTGTGAACTCTGTGAGCTCCCAGTTAGCGCATGACACTCAGTCTTCTGGTTATGTTGCTGTTGCTACTTCAAACACTGTCTTGTCGGTGCGTAGCTCTAAGAAGGCTGTTCCTCTTATGACTGCGTTGGCCACAGTCAGAAACAGCACCACTGGCAAGTCAGTGCAGGTTCGGTTGCTCTTAGATTCTGGAAGCCAGAGAACTTTCATTCAGACTGCTGTCAGTCGAAAGTTGACCTTGGAAGTTCTGGATACAGAATTTTTTGGTCTCTCGCCCTTTGGTGGTCAAAAACCGCAACAGTGTCAGGCAGAAGTAGTTGGCTTTGAGCTTCTATTGCCTGACGGCACCTCCAAAAAGATTGAGGCAACTGTCACTGATTCCATTGTGTGTCCTCTAAGTCGGTATCCATGTGGTCCAGATCTGTTGCACAAACTGGACAGCTTCCAGTTGGCGGACCCTCTGTCAGACTCTGTCAGTCATGACAGTATTGACGTGCTCATTGGCAATGAGTATTTTCATCAGTTTGTTGAGTATGGCAAGGAGCCAATTCCAGTGGATTCCGACCTGGTTTTGGTGCACACCAAGTTTGGTTTGGTTCCCTCTGGTTGTTACTCTGTGCACAAACCGGACTCACACAATGATACTGTAGCCTTTGTTCAGACTTCCCCTGTTCACACAGCTGCTTTTGACTTAGACAAGTTGTGGTCTCTGTTGCAAAAGGGCAGGAACCTCTGCTGCCCCGAACGTGTCGTGCCCAGGAGAGCACGACAAAGTTTTTTGTTGTTAAAGTTTGTTTTGTGTGGTGAGCAGCGCGGAGGTTCGTTCCGGGGTCATGCCCAAGGCCCGCACCATCACGCTCAAATCCAGTACCGTCAACCACGTCCAGATCGACCGCAAGTTCTGAGCTTGGAGCTCGGGCAGGTGCTGTCACTCTGTCAGCAACAGATGTCAGCCGTCCGAGCTAGCCAGGTGAAGCAAGGTCCTCGTGTCGTCAGAGCTCCGCGGTGGGTGGCCAGTCAGCTGCCTTTCAAAGCAAAGAAGCGCACGCGAGGCAAACGCGGCAAGAAGAAGAGAACTGCCAAGCCGCCACCCAACCCAGCCAAGCCGTTGGAAGAAGAGGACGAGAGAGAGGAGGATGGAATGGTGTGGAGCGGGCGAGAGGACGATGACGACGAAAGCCAGGGCCCCAGTGCTGGAACCTCTGCTGCCCCGAACGTGTCGTGCCCGGGAGAGCACGACAAAGCTATTTGTTAATTAGTTGATGTTTTATGTTGTTAGCTGCTATAAAATTGTGATTAGTTGGCACCTTTGTTTGAATTGGTACATACCGTACTTTGTTGATTGTGCCTTTAGGTCAGTCTAATTTCTTAATATAGTGGTGTGTACAACGCTGTCACCCCTTTCACAGTTTCGAATGCTTTTCTTGGAAGGTCAGTCGGACCGAGGCTGTTTTAGTGTCAGTGTGTGTGGGCTTAGTGGCAGTGTGTGTGCCTAGGAGTGTGTGCGGCAAGATGCTGTCTGGTGTGGCCGGGCGTGCCAAGTAAAGCTGATATCGCGGTCTGTCTCTTTCTTTCTTTCTTCTTGTTCTGCCTGTACTGGGCCGGCCGGACAAGAAACCAATGTCAGCCGCATTTACAAGATGAGCTCTATCCAGTTTAAAGCATTTGGCGTGCACGACTAAACGTATCCTAATACAGTATCCTTGCCCAACGTGTACAAGGTGAAGCAGTCTGTCGAGTTGATTATCATGTTCTGCGGCCCCAATGATATTGCTAAGGGTGCCTCAGCGGCAATAATGTTGGCTTGAATATTCAAATATACATATACAAACAAATGTTTTGGATATACATATACGTACAAACAGACTTGATATATTTGTCTATTTTCATTTCTGTAAATGTCTATTTCATTTTTGCAGTAAAGAGTTTGATGGCCTCTTGTTCTGTGCATTGTGATGCTTACGTCACAGATGATTCCAGTGATGTGATGTGACAGTTGGTGGTGGGTCACCATGTTCACAGTGGCGACGATTATTCTGACGGCCTGGACCAAATGAGCTGTGATCTCATCTAGCTTCTTATTCTTCTGATCCAGCTGCAACTCTTCGATGTCTGCTCTAGCTCTTGCTATCGCCTGTGTTGTTGTAGTCTCCTTCTTCAGCCATCTTTACTACTTTGCAATGGCTTCCTCCTGTCTCCCCTCGATAACATGGCTTCTATAGTGGCAGTTTTGCCACTGCCAGAGGACCCACTACAATGTAAGAGGGAGACAGCATGTTTACAATTGATGAAATGAGAGACTGCTTGTTTTTTCTGGAAATTCAAGCTTTTGCATGCTGGATGAGCGCCAAGATTTCGCATTCCTGCTATACTTGGAGGTTCAGGTACTTGGCTGCTCCAGGGTCCCATCACAACTTGTAAGTTTCTTTCAGGGCCTTGTCTGTTGTAGCGTTGCACGTTTGACCACTACGTCGACTAGGGGAGCGGCAGGTTCTTGACGGCCACGCACGGTCTCGTTTTATTTGCAGATAAAAGACTAGTCCAGTCAGCTGGTCCGGAAGAGTAAGTAACATATACTAGGCCAGTACTCCTGGCTAGACAACAGTCAAAGTTTACTGCATGTTAAAACCTTACTTCACTATGCAGCGAAAAACAGGTGCCAGCATTAAACAGTACATGTTAAAGATCACAGTTAAAACCAAGTCGAATAACAATAGAAAGGAACTGATTACTGTTTAAGCACCTACGATTAACGCAACCACAACCTACGATAAATGCGGGCTTGGTGCGCCGTCCCATTGCTACAGTATGTACATAAGAGAATATCTCACTACATGTGACACTCCACCACACAAGTTGGTGCACACCAACTACCAACAACTAAACAAAAAGAAAACAAGAACAAGGCCCACCCATTTTGGGCGGTGAGCTGACCCCTAGAGACACAAATACGAAGAGAAAGAGCAGAACAAGGGGTACCAATTCCCGGTGGTACCCAAACTCCAAGTTTGATTGATTTGATTGAAACAGTATATTTCCGAAGAAACAGGGCGACGGTCGCCCCTTCCGGCCCTCTAATCTGTCAAACCCTGTTAGTACAAGACAAGTTAGTATGCACTCAAACTGTCAAGTCACATTAACAGCAGAAAGAAGCTAGACATCAACAACTAGCACTAACGGAACAACGGAGGCTGTTAAATGTGGTTCAAACACGTCATCTGATTTAATACAGACACAGAAAGTTGATAGGTCAGAATTGACTTCAAGGTTAGAAAGCGCATTCCACAGCCTAATACTTTGGTTAAGAAATGACATTCGTGAACGTTCTAGTCTACAGAAAGGCACGTTCAACGTCTTTACATGGTTCACACGGCCGCGACTACCTACAGTATTCTTTCGCAGAGTAAGCGTAAGGCAAATGGCGAAAACTGTTCACATACTTGTACATAGTAATCAATCGCAACTGGCATACGGTCCGATAGAAAGGAACAAGCTTCAGCTGTACTAGCAGTTCTGGATATGGCTTAACCAAATCATTAGATATACAGGGTGTGCCAAAAAAAAACAACCCAGCAGATTTTTCGCTGTAGCAACCGCAAATCTCAACCGATTTGAATGAATTCTTTTTTAAATGAAAGATAAATAAATTCTTGAAAGATTGATGCAACGTTTATTAATGTACTCTGCTTAGTTCCTGAGATATTCACTCTCAAAATCAAAACTGTGATTTTGGCAGTGAACAAGAGGGAATTTTTCTTTTTCCGCTGCACTTCGTAATAAATCGGATTCCTGCTACAGTTGAGGGCTATTGGAGGCTTTACTGGTGACACAGAAACTCGGTTCACTTCAACAGTAAAGTGTCATTAGCCCCCAGCAGTAGGAATCTGCTTTATTATGAAGTGCAGCGGAATCGCTCTTGTTCTTTGCCAAAATCTGTTTCGAATTTGAGGGCAAATATCTCAAGAACCAAGCAGTGAATCTCAATAAAAATTGCACCAATCTTTGAAGAATTTATCAATCTTTCATTCAAAAAAGGACTCATTCAAATCGGTTAAGATTCATGGTTGCAAAAGTAAAAAATCTGCTGGGTTGTGTTTATCACTCTTGTTCACTGACAAAATCTCTGTTTTGACTTTAAGGGCAAATATCTCAGGAACTAAGCAGGCCATCTTAATAAGCGATTCATCGGTTTTTCAAGAATTTATTTATCTTTTATTTAAAAAAATATTCATTCAAATCGGTTGCGACTTGCGGTTGCTACAGCAAAAAATCTGCTGGGTTGTTTTTTTTTGGCACACCCTGTAGATGGGTATTCTTGCCCATTCTGTTTGAAGCTTTCCACACAGAGTTTTTGTTGTCATATTTCCATGCCCGCGTGTCTTGGTAAAGTTTTATGTATCGATGAGCAGTAGAACAAAACGATAATTTATCGTTTGGGTCTAAAAAAGCCAATGTTTCAAGCAAAACTAACTCGACCAGCTTCATTTTAGGGCCGGAATATATTAATGGAGGGAGCGTAGGATTGTTTGTACAGTATATATTTAACGCACCGATGGGTACCTGCTACGAGTGAAAGACTTTGTAGTTTGGCTCGCTGGCTCGTATTACTAAGGGGTTTAATAGCACGTTTTGTGTACTGTACATACAGGCCCTACAAGCTAGTGTACGCCAGTTGTCTGTTTAGTTTTGCAGTGAGGGTAGCGTCCAACGATGGCCGAATGTTTTCTCAGAAAAGAACTGTTTGAACTGAGCCTACTTTTTTGACGAAACACAGCAGCACTATTTGCTAAAGTGCGATAATAGGCAAAATCGTTGATTGGAGAACTGCAGTGAAGGAAAATCGAGAAAATAAAGCGAAATGCATGCCTTACAAATTATTTTAGAACCATTTACCGACCTGCAATATTTGTCCTACTTTTCTGCGAAAAACAGCAGTGTGTTGGGCCACTCTCACTGACTAGCGCAGTTTTCGTGTTGAAAACCCATAAGACTATGTCAAGCCTATAATTAGAGACGAATCGATTTAAGCCGATCCAGAATTTTTGCAGAACTCAGACACCGAGTCTATTGTGAATAAACTTTAGTGAAAAGTTATAACAAAATAGGTGTTATACTTCCAGTCAGCGTTCTAATACATAATCGGCGCCCAACGCAGCATTTAACAATCTCTCTACATACAATTAACAATTAACGTTAACAATCTCTCTACATACACACAGACACAGTACATATAAACAAGTCGGAATCCGATTCGGCCAACACCGATCTGTAAGGACACAAGCGTAATATTGCTGGTACTGGCAAGATGTCTGCCTGCGCCAGAGTTTCTTCAAAATAACCGTGATACCGTACCCCACAACAATAACTGTGCCGTACGTGTTTTGGAAACAACACGTTTGGATAATTTGGGAAGAAGAAAATATTATGGTGAAAAGGCAGCAAAAGACCAAACACCCGCGGATCATTTTGAAAGAATGCGGTTGCCTTTATCTCCCGAATGAGAGTTTTTGTATCGTTGGCTAAAATGAACGTGTGTATATTCTCAGAGACAGCCGTACATACAGCTTTAATTCTAAGTACGGTGCAGTCCCACCAACCATTCCATTCAATATGCATTCCAGTAAAACATACCGCTCACGCACGCACCCGCAGAATACATATTGCACATACTACATACTAGAGATGCGCACGGGCCGGGCCGGGCCGGGCCGACCAGTTTAGCATAGTGGCCCGAAAATTTTGAAAGGTTGCACAAATTCAAGATTATGTACGCTGGTGCTGAATATAAGCGCTAGCAACCGTTGTGTTAATCGGCAATAACGCGCCCGCTAAGTGCGCGCGCGATGTTGTGTACCAATCAATCGTGCCAGCAAAAACAGACAGAAATCGGACAGGACACGAAAGAAAATAAGTAAATTCGGGCGCATGTCGGTACACTATTGACGAGGGTTGTTCATTCCATATTCGAAATTCCAGATTCTATTATTTTTCTGTTGTTTCGATTTAGAGAAGATTAAAAAAGCATTTGATTGTGTGTGACAGAGAGAAAAGATGAGTTCTACTTCACTCTGCAAGCCTGGAGAGCGCATCTTAATCCACAATCGGTTGATTCGATAACTTTCCTGCATGCTAACATGTGAACGTGTTAAGAGCTCTGTTTTTGTGAACAGTGTATTTCTAACTGCTTTTAGCACTTGTAAAACGTTTACTTGTATCAGGGAATTGTTACATTACATGTTGGGGTGAATTCTGGCAACTTTTTTAAAAATGGGCCGGGCCGAAAATTTCGGCCCGAGCGCATCCCTACTACATACCAAAAGCTATGATTCCGATAGTTTGTTTTACCGGGAGCATTGGGTGTGGTAAATCCACTCTTGTTTCCAAACTAAACCAAAAATTCGATAACAAAGCATTTTTATGTCCTGTTGCGACTTTCGGCGCAAATTATTTTAAATGTTTACATTTTTGTTAAATGCCGGCGCGCGCGATTGAGAAAGTGTGCGTGTGCGTGTGTGTGCGCGTGTGCATGTGCGTGCGTCCGTGCGTGTGGTGTGAGTGTGATTAACCCAGAGAGGCGAGCTGTACGAATAAAATTTCTCGAAACGTACAGCCAGTTTCGAAACGGCGCTGCGAGTAGGGTTGAATTAGTCGGACCAACCTCGACAATTGTACAAGATGTCTGGACCAATTCGGCAAATAATTGGTCCTACTTTGGCTCGCCTGTACGCTGCTCTGGAAAGTTGTCCAGCATTTACGGAACAATTTCTGATGCCAAATGAGTCGCTGAGCCACAACATCGATCGATTACATGGAATTCACTAGTGTTCCGACGATATAAAAACTTTTCGATATTCGACATCGATATCAATATCGATATTTTCAGCTCAATATCGATCGATATTGATATTTATAGTTATGCAAGAAAATGTGAAAATTTGAAAGAGCAAACTGCTCTTGCTGCTTATTAGTCAAGCACTGACATACATGTAGCTGGGTTTTCGGCTGGGGGGCGTTTTTTCCAGATCCAAAATAGGGTTTCAGCACTATTTCCAAAGGGGGTTTCAGCGACCTTTTTTTGGTGTCCAAAAGTGGGTTTTAGCGACCTTTCTTTGGGCTCAAAACAGGGTTTTGAGGACTAAAAATCCGGTAAAAATCCTGTCAGAAGTGCAAAAATTCCCTATAAAACCCTATTTATTGGTTTAAAATGTGCAGAAAATCCTATTTTTTATTAAAAACGTGCAAAAAACATGTTTTTGCTTTAAAACATGCAAAAAAGCTCTATTTTACTCGACAGAATAGAGCTAAAATGCGTATCTGGAACCCTATTTAGAGATTTTGAAACAAAAATTAGGGCACTGAAACCCTGTTTAGGGTTTTTGAGACCCAAATTAGGGCTCCGGAACCCTATTTAGGGCTTTTGAAACCCTAATTAGGGTTCCGGAACCCTACTTTGGGCCTCCAGAAACCCTGTTTAGTCTCTGTGAAACCCAAATTAGGGTTCCGGAACCCTATTTAGGGTTTTTGAAACCCAAAGTAGGGCTCCGGAACCCTATTTAGGGCTTTTGAAACCCTAATTAGGGTTCCGGAACCCTACTTTGGGCCTCCAGAAACCCTGTTTAGTCTCTGTGAAACCCAAATTAGGGTTCCGGAACCCTATTTAGGGTTTTTGAAACCCAAAGTAGGGTTCCGGAACCCTATTTAGGGTTTCAGAAACCTGAGGCATTACTTTGGGTTTCTGAAACCCTAACTAGGGTTCCGGAACCCTATTTAGGGCTTTTGAAATGCTAAATTACGGTATATAAGTCTTGAAACCCTGAATTTTAGCAGTTTGTAACCCAAAATAGGGTTTCAGAAAACCCCCCCCCCCAGAATTCGGCTGGGGGGGGGTTTGCCGAAAATCGGGCCTGGGGGGGGGCTAAACCCCCCCAAACCCCCCCCCCCCTCCTACATGTATGAGCACTGATACAATCAGCGATCTAATATCAATTAAGTAGAGAATCGCAGAAAAGGTAGTGGCCCTTCTGAAGCCCTTCAATGAAAAGGTTGACCTCTCAGGCCGACGCCCCACCCTCATTAGGCATAAATGAGCTCAGACAGAATAGCGTATTTTAACTTATTTTTATGATAAATAAATAAGCGAAAATGCTTAACTTCAGTAAAAATCCGACTTTTTTCCTTACCATCTTTTCAACCACCCATCAGCCCGGCGGTACCCCCTCAGGATTTGAAAATTTGCCACCCCTCAGCCAAAATGCTAGCCCATGTCTGCTTCTGCCCTCCAGCATCAAGTCTGCGGAGTGAGCAGCTCTTCAGTGTTGCTGCAGACATTTAAGAAGCTAAGCGTTGCTGTCTAAAAGCTGAGAATGCCGAGAAATTGATGTTTCTGAGAGCTATCATGCCACTGTTAGGTTTTGACTGTACCATCGATTTCTGAATTGTCCAAAAAAACTGTTTTTTACTGTTCCAGAGAAATAAACTTGGTGTCAGTTTTGTCTTTTCCTACTCTTCCGCACACAAAAATATCGAAAATATCGAAGCGAAATATCGCGATATCGATATACAGGGTGTGTCAAAAAAAACAACCCAGCACAGTTTTTGCTGTAGCAACCGCAAATCTCAACCGATTTGAATGAATCCTACTTTAAATGTAAGACGAATAAATTCTTGAAAGACTGGTGAAGGCCCTATTAAGATACGATGCTTAGTTCCTGAGATATTTTCCTTCAAACTCAAAACAGAGATTTTGGCAGTGAACAAGAGCGATTCCATTGCACTTCACAACAAAACGGATTCCTACTGCTGAGGGGCAACAAGACTTTTACAAATAAAGTAACCAAGCATGTGTGGCACCAGAAAAACCTCGTTACGTTAGCGCTGAGCAGTAGGAATCGGTTTTATTATGAAGTGCAACCGAATAATAAAAATCGCTCTTGTTCATTGCCAAAATCTGTTTTGATTTTGAGTGCAAATATCTCAGGAATTAAGCATCGTATCTTAACAAAAGCTTCACCAATCTTTCAAGAATAAATTTATCTTTCATTTAAAATAGGACTCACTGAAATCGGTTGAGATTTGCGGCTGCTATAGTAAAAAATCTGCTGGGTTGTTTTAATCTCTGTTGTTCACTGCCAAAATCTCTGTTTTGATTTTGAGTGCAAATATCTCAGGAACTAAGTATCGTATCTTAACAAAACCTTCACCAATCGTTCAAGAATTTATTTATCTTTCGTTTAAAGCAGGATTCATTCAAATCAGTTGAGATTTGCGGTTGCTACAGCAAAAAATCTGCTGGGTTGTTTTTTTTTGACACACCCTGTAGATATTGGAAAAAGGGTCAATATATCGACTTTTCGATATCGACATCGATATATCGTCGGAACCCTAGAATTCACGTTCGGGTGTTGGCGGCAAAGAATAAGCTCCAGAAACTGTCTGATCTGATCAACCAGAAAAACACTGAATGGGCCATTCTGATGGCGCGACTCGATGCAAACGGTCAAGCTCAGTCAAGTCAGGAAGAACAAGAAGGAAGAAAGGAAGGAAGTCCTTCCTTCCTTCCTTCCTGCTTCAGGAGGAAGTCATGAAGAACTTTATTGGCCAGAACTCAAAAAACGTTTCTATCTTGGGCTTTTTAAATAAACAATTTATGTCTATCTAACCTTACTGTTGTCATAAATAAAATAGTACCAAGATGAACCAATGGCAAAGGTTCAGTGCAAGACATGCGTAAAATCAGCTCACCAAACAAAGTGGTGTAATGCTTAGTAAACAGATAGGTAACGGTTAGAGAAGAAGTGCGTATCATTTGAGCATCCATCTTGTGCACAGGTTATCTGTTGGATTGAACATTTTCCAGACTTCTATATGTGAAAGATTTAGAGTTGTGATTGGGCTGGATTTGGTGACATTGAAGCGCGGCCTGGAAGAGTGGCTCTGGAGATCAATACCAACTCAATAGGGATTGATTCAACCATTCCTACCACATCTTCGCCCACAAGGGACGTTTGGGACTGCCTACATGTACTAATTATTTTTCCCACTTCTGTATAGTCCTTTAATTTATTACTTTTGTTATGCTATTTGACAGCTATGGTACTCATCACTTCCCAATTATGTTTATATGTTGGGTGATTTATTATCAGTCAAGCATTTGTGCAAATGTTTTGAATTTGCGGATTTCTAGCCTATTATTTTTGGATAATGCGAACTGAGCCTGATCGAAGTAAAAAAAAAATTAATCGCTTAGTTAGTTCATTACTTTACAATTTCATGCAGAAACAGTGCAAACGTGTTTACATAAGGAAATTACACATACTAATTTGATTTCACTTTGCAATCTGTTATTTTACTAGTGGATTTTCATTTTACTATTTACTAGATTTATAGCAAATTCAGCTTTTCAATTTAGTTTATATTTTTGTTTTACTACCACGCAGCTCCGATTTTACTAATTCTCGCGTATGACCCCAAAGCCAGATCGTAACACGCTGTGGGAATTTATGGCGCAGTTAAGAAGATTAATGAAGGCTGAACTAGACCGACTTACAACCTAAAAAACAAGTTTAGATGACAACAAGCTCATTGCAACGCTCAGTCCTATCACTTTACTTGAAAACGAAACGTTGTGTGGAAAAGAAACCCCTCTCTGTACAACACGCACCCTCGAAGTGCCACCCGAATTCCCCTCAAAAATTGCTCTTACGATTCAACTTGAATGAGACTGTAGACTGAGGAAAATAGGGCTTATCTCTAGTCGATTCCTCCTTAGAAATCGATACCGAGACCCTGAAAATGAAATGGAAGCTTTCCAAATGCATCAAGATTGCCCTGCCCATTCCCATTTTGCCATTTTTTTGTAACCAGTTTATCTGCAATTCTCCTGTCCCTTCCCCTCGAACATATTCGTATTCTTTTTTGAACAGATGTACCGATACCCCTAACCCAACAACGCCATAAAACGCACCCTTGATGACACTTATGTAGCTGTGTTTGGAACGACAACTAATCAGAAGAAGCGCAATACCATCCCACTTCGGTTTGGAAACGCACTGAAAATGTGTTCGACACTGCAACAGAATCGACCGAATTGAGGAAGAAGAAGCCGGATTGTTGAAAAGATTCCCAACCCCTACCTCAACCACCGTTTCCCGACCTTCCCTAAAACAGCTTCGCCAATTCCGCCAAACTCCCTTGGAGCGCTTCCCTAGAAGCCCGCATAACACCAACCGAAACACGTTTGACACCCTCTCTGTCAATCCCACCCCACACCAAGATGCCACAGAAGTACAGAGAAAATTTCCCAAACAGCTCCGTCACAACAGTACCCAAACAGAACATACCACCCAAAACGAAGATAGGCCGACTGACCCCATTTTGACGGACACGGAGACCCAAACAGAGGATAACAACTGGGACCCTTTGGAATTTATTAGAGCTTATTTGTCGGACACTCTGTTACTGAATTTGAACTGAAAATTCGACTGATACTCAGATTGGACTTGGATATGGGTTACAGAAGACATGGAATTTTTATAACTATAATTTGTGAAAAAACATTATTGTGTTATTGTATAGGGAATTACCATTGTAGCCTTCAAAAAAATAATTTTCAAAGAGAAGGGGGGAGGGTTGAAGAATATTAAGTTGTTTATGCAACGACTTTTGAAACCGGTTTGGAAAGACAAATAAATAGAATGCAGTTTTGACGTGTGTGTGGGTTATTGAACGGTTGATCATTGAACTTGGCTCTCTTATAGTAAAAGCCTCAAGTTGTTTGTTTGAATACTTCTATCTTCAACACGACACTTTCACGCCAACAATAGAAAACTCTTAAAGTCGTACACGCTTTATAGAGAAGCTACCATTCCAGAGAATTATGTTCAATATAGGATGGTTGCCAACTGTCCGTGTATCGTCCCTGGTGATCATTATTAGCCAATGGCATGATCGCAAACGACTGGTGCCGTAGTCTATTCACAGGTTGTTCGGCACTCCAGTATCTGCATGTTTGCTGATGACACAGTTGGCATGTCAGTTACAAGCCATCAGCCATTAGAGACGCTTATGCCACACTACAACACGACCTAAATGCAGTTTCTGAGTGGTATTCGATGAACGGTCTCAGGTTGCAACCTCGTAAGTGTGAAACGGTGGTGATTGGCACAACGCAACAGAAGAATTTCGAAATAACTTTTATAGCAATTCTACAATGAGAACAAATACAACAACAAAAACAACAGAAGCTACAAAACAAATACAAGAGTATTATGTGGTGCTGGGTTATAAAACATCCAATTTTAGATAAAGCGACTGATGTGGGGATTTTGGGGTTTCACTAAAGTTTGTTTTCTTTTTTGTGATATTGGCTTCCTTGCTTTTTACATTTGTTTAAAAAAATGTCATTAGCTATATAGCAAAATTTTATTTGAGTAAAGTTAATGAAAAGATACCTCGTGCTGCAGATGAACAGTTGGCACGTGGATAAATATATAGCAATAGCGTGGATAAAATTTAATAAAAGAA
The DNA here is from genome assembly GCA_030248155.1 of Sabatieria punctata. Classification (NCBI taxonomy): domain Eukaryota; kingdom Metazoa; phylum Nematoda; class Chromadorea; order Araeolaimida; family Comesomatidae; genus Sabatieria; species Sabatieria punctata. Next base: position 99,450 of record JASANB010006117.1, on the reverse strand, counting down.
AAAATGTTTGAAATTACGCAGTCTGGGAATAGCAGTTGTGGCCCATTCCATTTTGGTCAATTGAGTTGGCATTCAGTCGACAGAGCCGGATAAATTGGGTGTTTTCTCTGTTTATATGCCGTTTTACAATATCTAAAGAAGATCCGTTTTTCCAAACTGCTAAAGTACCAAACCAAACGCGCCGTTATACTGAAAAGTGAACTGAGTGTTAGATTCTCCCCATGGTTTCGTAAAGTCAGTCAAAGCTTGATCGGTCCAGATGAGACCATTGATTGTTATCTATACCGACAAAGAAATCCTGTGGAGGTGCCAAGTTACAGAAATGCAAGAAATCATTGTTGCTTTTGGACCTAGCGTTAATCTCGAGTCTTTCTCAATTGCGTCAGCACCGAGGTGCCATAGGGCATTAATATTTTGCAAATTTCTATTAGCTAAAATTACAATGGGATCTAACGGATTTCCTATTGGAAGCAGATGTCTGGTTCTAATCGTTTCAGAGATAGGAAACGCTTGCCAGTGCCAGTGTTCTATAGTCCAATCTTTGTGATCTCTGGGGTCGGAGCTGGAGGGTTCAGTCTTTTTAACTAAAATGGAAGTAAACAACATGTAAAATAGCAAAAAAATAAAATGATCGTACACTAATATCACATTGGTATCATGGGCTGAATGAAACAGCAGGAATATACGAAAGAGATGGGTTGTCGCAATGTGAAGTGTTGGACATTTTAAAGAAATTTGCCAACGCGACAAGAGCCAGAGAGACCAAGAGAGCCTCGAGCCAGAACAGCCACTGGTTATATAGTCAGTCTAAAGAGCAAGCTATGCATAATTTGTTTTGGTTATATACGTAAGCGCAAAGCTAGAAACAGATTGAGATAAGAAAGGTCTACCACGAAGAGGGAAAGAGCAAGAACCAGGCGTTTTGAACAAGCAGACAGACCTTTACAGTCAGCGAAAACAGATTTGAAAGCGATTAGAAAGCGACAGACTGGCGGCGCATGGTGGAATAGCATAGCATGCCCTTTTGCAATATAAGCTTGAATACGCATAGTTTTGATAATTCTCACACTACAGTCGCGACATGGGCAGAAGACTATGTACCAAAAAGTCAAATTTAGCATCAAAACTTTACCTTAAAGTAGGCGTTTCGTTGGTGGTGAACGAGAAATAAATTATATTATCTAGAGCCTTGAATTGTTTTGAAAATTTTGAAACTGACTTAAATCTACTGTAGGTTACTTAGTTCTCCGCACAAGTTTGGAATTTGAGAGTTTTCTCGCAACTGGTACGTATTTGGTATTTGGCTAAATTTGAAATTTTAAGCTCAAGTTTGCAGTGGCCAAATTTACCTCAGGAACAAAAGTAAGAAAGATACATGCGCTCTACCAAAAAAGAAATACAAGCACACAAAAACAGCTGAAAGCATGAACAAATAAAACAAGAAAACAGAGAAAAGTCGACATTGTAGTTAGCTGAATTCTGAATGTTGCTCGGCATTTTCGGGCTTGATTTGCCGCCAGGGCGCCGCAGCAGTTCCTGCAAACAGATATGAATTATGCAATTGAGATATCGGACATCAAGCGGTACTGTAAGCTAATTTACTAGTCAGTTATCCTTACGCATTTCATAATAATTTTGCTGCATTTTAGCATAAAGAAGTTGGGGAACGAACATGCCGATTGCGAAACAAACGCCTTTGTAACAAACCCCCCGACAGTTTACACAGTTGAGTGTGGCTCTTCCTCCATTTCCTAATTGCACAATACATAGCCTAACATAACCCAACCCAGTTCTAAGACTGGCATTGCAATCAAATCGAACCGGCAGTCAGATTTGGCGATTGAACGAATGGTGGCCATAAATAGCTAACGTTCTTAGGTTACGGTTACTGTCAATTTCGCTGATTTTGAATCCGATGTCAAATTTTAAAAACTCCGTAAAATGATGAATTAAAAAATTTATGATAATGAGTGCCAATTATCAGTTTAGGTTTAATAATCAGAGCCTTTTTCACGGTGCGATGCTGTGCTAAAGGTGGAACTTTTTGCCGAATAGACGTTTGTTGCTTGGTGAAACAAATCTTGGTCGGTTAAGTGCTTCTGGACTTCTTTGATGTCAGTGTAATTACATTTTACTAATAAATAGGAGGTATTGACACGAATGTTATTAAAAAATGCCAAGTCTGTGTGCTAATATCTTACATCTAAATTTACAACCAAGCAACTCACCATGGTAACGGGACTAGAGTGACATGGCAATAGAACTTACAAAATTTGGAGAGTGACCTTGGTCATATTTTTTACTACTAAATTCAAAAATTGAATAACTCTTAGCCAGGTTAGTCTCTGTGATTGCATTATCTACTGTTTTCTTTATACGTTGAACGTTTACCAGCAAAAATTCTGAGAAAATGGTTCATGTCTGAAGGGTGTAAACTTGATATGTAAACAACTGGTATACTAATCTAATAAGGCGTCGCCGCTAGACTCAAGAGCCTGACTGATTTGTTCTGCGTCTCCCGGCCACACCATAACTCACAAATCCAAACATGCTTCTGCTTTCATACCACACTATCGACTGCTGACGTATACCTAGCGCGCCATTATTACATTTGTACTATAGTCTAATATACTGCATATTTCTTACACTAAGCGCACTGTAAAAACGCTGGCTTTCGGGTTTTACTGTGGGAAATGGCCCTCATCAGAGACAACCAAGGAAGGCCATTGCTGGCTACGCGGTCCGAGTTGGGTGTAACTGTTCTAGGGTTTCAGTTTGGTGCAACAGGTACCTATATCCGACGCACGCCGTGACGGCCGACCCTCCAACATACATGTCTGTCTGATGGCCGCCTGATTTCATCTGGCAATGAGAATTAAACTGAACTGTCAATTGACATCGCTGGGTGATGGCATACCATGAACATCTGTTTACACAAGGACGTCACACACGCGGTAATGAACAAATCGAGTCATTGTTAACCATTTGGAATCAGATACTAAATCTAGCCTACTCAGACAGTATTAATGCAATTGTCCTTTTTTGGGGCTGCGGTTGTTTCTTCAAGCCTTTCCTTGAATTCTGGATGCCCTGTAAGCCATGGCCAGGGCTTGTTGATAAACCTGGTCGATGAACTGTAAAAAGTCCACTATGTCCGGCAGCACGATTTCTACCAGCACCCTAAAAACAAGGCGGTAATTTTGCTGGGCTTTACTAGAACAGACGTAGTTAATTGGTGCGGGTTGAGGCGTAGCATGACCCGCCTATCCTGACCGTCCGTCTGCAGGACATAGCATATGTGCATGCCCTGTTGCAGGGCGTGGTCTGCGTAGCGCCTAAGGAACAACACCAGCCGTCTTAGTCGGCCCACGTTTACGGCGATGTTGTTGGCATCCCATCATGAGCTCCCTGCAAACCTACATAGATTCTGATCCTCTTAGGGCTTGGTTACGCTGCGCTAAATACTGTACGTCCCCGTGCAACTGCTGCACTCTCCGATTCAAAGCTTCCGTATCTGCTGCAGGAGCTTCTGCCATACGCTTTTGTCGCGTTTGGCCTGGCCTAGGCTTTTTATTTTGTGTGAGACAACTAGAACCTGAACTAGGCTTCTCACCAGAAGCACGAGCTTTGCTTCTTAAATTATACCGGTTGTCAGCCACCTTGCCTAATCAGGCAAAAATCAGTCAGGAATACACGAGAAGCGACGGGCAATGTCTGCAGCAATCAGGAGCAGTGTGGTTGTTATACGATCGAGAAGAAGGAATTGAGGGGTTTTTAAAAAGGAAAGCAAAACTAAAATTTGAAAAGTTCAAATGGCTCACGGAAAGCGCGTCTTTTCTGAGAATAACATGTAGACCCTTGCAAAAGTCATGTCTACTGCACGCACTGAAAGGCAGATTTCTGAGTGCCTATTTTTGCTTTATTCATGTTTTAGTTTTATGGTTATTAAAGATGTTTCTACCAAGGGTTGTTAGAAGCTCAGTAGTTTGCGCCGTTTCTCTAAAAACGGTGAACTTTAGTTTTAATTACACATTTGACCACGCCAACCCCCTTTTAGCCCCCTCTTTTGCACATGCACTTGGAGATTCTGGGTTACTCCCTGTTGCCCTTCTACCTCACACCACCAAGACAGTTCAGGACATCTGACTCAAAATAGAAGTTACTAGCAGCTCGAGTACTAACGAACTGGCTCAGAAATCACTGATTTTTTAGCATAAATGAGGTTAAAAGGCTTTTCGCAACCGAATTTGGCGTTTCCGCTGCCGATATTAAAAACTTTTACACTTGTTCTTGCTCTTCAACGCCAGTTGACAGCTCAATCGATTTTTAGTCTTATTATTTACTAGAATAAAATGTGCTAAAAACGCAATTCCAGGCGTTTGGGAGGTTTCTGGAATTTTGCACCCCATCCCCGGGCCAAACACATTTTCCGGCCCATTACACATGTATGCAAGTACGTTGTTCTGTGGTGCATAAATACTGAAACAACCGTACCCACAGAGGTGGCGCAGCGGCAAGGCAGCGGCGCATCCGTCACCTACAAAATTAAATATATTTCAGCGCTCGTTTGTGAATTCGGTCCATTTAAGCGATACAGAATATGGAAAATAACGGTTATACATACATGGGCCGAAAAAAATCAGAAGAGGTATGGAGGTCGCCTCGGGGGAGGCCAAAAAAATGAAAAATTTCTCTCTCCGGGAGAGAGGCGGGGTCAGGGGGTGTGACCTGCCAAGAAGTATTGGCCGGCGTGGGAAGGGGGTAAGCACCTCACCCTGGCCCATGCATGCGGTTATGCACAACAATTTAAAACAGGCTAGTTTCTAGTCTCTTCGTTGGCTCAGTGGTTAGCTCGCTGCCTTGGGTCACGCGGCCCCCGGCATCCTCAGCGGTTGTTTGTGGGTTCGAAACCTGCCTGAATGGCATTAGACAACGCAAAGCGCAACTCAGGTCACTGAAAGCCGGTGATGGCAAGTAGATAAATCGTACCACCATTTTATGAGAAGCTAAAGTTAAGTTTGTAATAACTATAGTCTGTGCGCATGGCCCGTCCACCACAGAAGTTCTTTAGTTAGTTCCGTGTTTTCAGAGTAAGACATTAGTCGGACGAACGGCCCACCCTTGGTTGAAACCTTTTACTTGCAGTATTGCTCACGCAGCGGTTACTGCGCTTCAAAGATTATTTTCAGGCTTAGAATAGCGCCAGAAGAACTGCATTACTAATGAATATTTGAGGCTAAATTCAGCGATTTCGCCAAACTTTTTCCATACCATACTTTGAATAAATTAGAGGCCTTAAACAAAGCTTTTCTAATTATTTTTTTGCAAAATTTAGGGGCTATAATCAGCTGAATTAAGGTTTTGGATTTTAAAACAATGTTTTGTTTTGATTCGTTAATGCGGAAATTCATACATGTAACAGGTCACCCGCCGAATGGAGACGGGGTTGGGGGTCTGGCGCTAGTTGGGGGGTCTGAGCCCAAATTCTAGGGAGGGGTTGCGCAATACAAACGCTAAAAATCACAAAAAATCGCGATTTTTAGCTGAAAAAAAAAACTAAAAATCCCCCAAAATCGCTAATTTGGCTTAAACACAGCCAAAAAAGTGCTGTTTTACAGGCGATTTTGGCAATTTTTGTGTCTAAAAGTACAAAATATGACAAAAATTTGCTCAAAAAATTAATTGCAACAAAATCGGAGGGGGTCTGGCTTATTTCGGGTGGTGGCAGACCCCAACACCCCCCTGTCACATGTATGCTGAAGTTCGCTAATCTGAACAAAATTGGCCGGTCCTATCCTGTCAGGATTACATAGTTGTTGGCCAAAAAGCCCGCCTAGCCATCAAAATTCCAAGTTTCCAAAAAAATTCCAGCAAGCGTGAAGAAGGACGGCTGAGTAGGGGCCACTAGGTCCATGCATGGCTAACATACAGTATTGGCTCTCATCTGGTACCTGACATTTGTTCGGGGGTAGGGTTTATGTGAGTGCACAGTGAACTATCAATACCCTTTAGCTGGTTTATCTTGTGTTGGACATTTTGTTTATATTGTAATTGAATTAACTTACTGCGTGTGTGTGGCGGGTTTTTTTTGCCGCCGGTTGCCTCGTTGACTCGGCGCCGCTGGCGCTGACTCTTTTGCGCTGAAAATGACAAATATACAGGATGTCCAATCCATGGTCCCACCAAAAAGTCAATAAGTTTGACTATGAACCTAAACGGCTATCGATGGAATTTTCAAAATACTATTTACAATCACATTTCTTGTCTGGTCATATATCCTGAGATGCGCTGCTTCAAAACAAACACGTTTTCAAAGGAGCTCCACTTCAGTTGAAAAAAAAATACTAAAGGTGGCCTGCTGTGCACTCAGCAATAAGCTCTCGAATAATGTTTACTGGAGGCACGTCCAGCTTTGTGCAGAACTTAGCACACACTTCCCATTCTGAATTTGAGCATTAAAAACTGAAAAAAAGCAGGAGAATATGGCAGTGTGCCTCATTTTAAACGTTTTATAGTACCTGACTCTGCCAGCTACCACACATGACCGCTCCGTCAGCCAGACTAAAGGTGGGTTCACATAGTCGGTCGGCGTCGGCAACGCCATCGGCAAAATATCGGGGCCGAGCGTCCGTATAGCGGGGGAGAAAAACTGGGTTAAAACGCAATTCACATAGTCTCTTGTCGGCATCTGGAACCGGCCAGCCTACCTGATAATTACGATATTTTGACGCCCCAAAAAGTCTAGTGAGCACAGGCATTTGTGTCATTTGCGCTGTACCGGTGACAGAATGGGCCATTCTATGAGCTCTAACGCAGGCGTAAAGCTGAGGCAGTGTTGTGTATTTATCTACGGAGACATCTTTGCGAAATTTTTCTGAATGGAAAAGCCCAAGTTTGATTCGGTGCTTTTGGCTCAGAGGGTGACAGCTCGATTTTCGCCTCTCGATTTCACAGAGAGCGCAGAGAAAAGTAATATGCATGCAGTGACTATCTGATTTTTGCTTAAAACGGTTTATCTACAGCTGCTCAAGTGTTCTGGTCAGCAGTGCCGCTTTGTGATTAGCGCCTGTCCATCCCCGACCGACCGCGCCTGTGTGAACCGGTCGCATGCTCAGCGCACTGTTTAATCGGTCGGGAACGCTTGGCGGCCATAAAAGGTTGTAAATCGCGTCGTGGCGATTTGGGATTTGGGCAAATCATCGGCAAGTCTTTAGCCGTCTGGAACGGCTCCAGACGCATTACAGACTATGTGAACTGCTGCACGCTTATGTGTGTACTCAAATTGGGGTCGATTTCCCGAGTTGCCGCGTTGCCGACGCCGACCGACTATGTGAACCCACCTTAACCGACCACACAATTGGCAGTTGCAGGCCACATGGGTAATAGAATGAGTGACGCATGCAGACACGCGCCCAGAGGTCAGATTACCGGTCCTATTATACAACCCTTCTACGATGGTCCAGGGTGGCCCGTGTTTTGATGGTCGACGGTTTTTCACAATAAAAAATTGAATTCCACTCCCCAATCAGCCGAAATAATGCTAGCCAATGTCTATCAGAACTCAGGGACGGGCAGTCTTAATAGCATAATAGTCAAACAAAACTCACCGTTCGATGCTGAAGTGGCGCACACCAACAGAGGTCGATCACAGATCTGATAGCAGGCCAGGGCTCCCTTCCTTATAAGCAAACCGATTATGCAACCGTCTATGGTGGTCGAGTGTTTTGATGGGTGACAACTTTCTTGAGTGTCGTGCCGCCTTCTGTCGGCGCTATTTGTAGTCCAAGTGCTGAATAGATTTAAGTGTTTTGACCCATTGTCTGCCTGTTGCCGCCTCTGTAACAAACACGCCGCCACTTTACACGGTTGAGTGTCCCCTTCCTAATTGCACAATACCCAACTTTCGATCCCAGTGCTGAAACTGGCATTGCAATCAAATGGAACCGGCAGTCAGATTTGGCGATTCAACCAATGGTGGCCATAAATAGCTAAAGTTTTGTGGTTACGGTTATGGTCAAATTCGCTGATTTTGAATCCGAAGTCAAATTTTAGAAAACTCCATGCCCGTTTCCAGTAAGCCACTGAGATTACTATGTATAATTATATGACAATGGTGAAAACTGTGGAATGTGTTTGCCTTAGAAGTTTTATGCAAATCAAACAAGTTCCAACCCATCTGTACCCACAAAATGTTGTTGTATCGTCCAAGGGCAAAGAAATGTTAACTATGCTATAGTTTGTGGAAGTCAAATACAGTTTTGAATAGAAGAAACAATTTGCCACCAAAATTTGAAATTGGATTGGTTGGCTGGGATCGCACAAACAGTAATGTTTGAAGTGACCATGTCAGCAGCCAACATAATGCGCTCTATATTGTGTTGTCACAGCTTCTCTATTACGAATCACTGATTGCCCTCAAATAGTGTAGCTAGTGCAATCACAGAGAATCGGTCCGGGAAAAGCTGCAGATTGTTGTAAGGCGCAGCATCAAGAGCAGCCCGAATGACCAGATAGACAGTACAGCGGCCACTTTCATATGCTGCGCTGCTGCTTTCTGTCCTCGTTCGAGAAGTTAGTCATACTATGAAGCGCAGATCGAGCCATAGATAAGCCAAACTGGTTGGAAGGGAAATTGAGGTAGCAAGACAGTACCTCTTCCACAAACTACTCCCATTCTCGAGATTATAGTCAGAACGGTTATTTTGTTTATTTCCAAACTGTGAAACGGTCGCTATTCGTGTCCCGCGTGTCACCGTACACGTATTCCAAACCACTGACTTTCGGAACACAATCAGCACATAGTTTCAAATAGGAACTTAATCACTGTCTGAGGTTGAGTGTGTTGTGTAACACTATTATGTAAACACGTTACTTTTCAGAAACATTGTTTTGCTAGTTGGTCGGCAGTGTTCGTCGTTGTTGTTGTATCGCCAATGCGATGATATGGGCTGGTATTAGCTGGAACCGCCCAACCGATGTTCAGATTATTTGCCCAGGACACACTCGAGGACGAGAGAAGAGCAGAACGGCTAAGGCGATAGTAGGCAGTGAGGGATATCAGCAAATTTTAAAGAATTTTCTTTCGTCTGCCTGTGTCCTTTACCCTGACGGCAATTATGAGCTGGTTGCCGATCGTGCTCCCTGTCACAGAAGTAAATCAACCCGGGAATTTATATAGCGCACAGGTATTCCGTACAACAACGCAGCCGGCTAGCACAACTAGCCGCGTCTTGGCGACGTCTTTAGTCGCGTCTTGGCCACGGATAGTTTACGCTATCCCGTGTGTCACGGCGGCCCCGGCATCCGTGAGAGCGGTTGTTTATGGGTTCGAAACCGGTCGAAGCGACTGGAAGTAGTCGACGTAAAGCCCAACCCAGACCGCCGAAAGCCGGTGACGGCCAGTAGGTAAATGGGAACCGAACCGGCGCTGCCGTTGCACCCAATGGCAGCAAAGGGGAGGGTTGTTTGTAGACAGGGCTACCCCATTGAAGGGCTCTGAAAAGAGCGAGGGGTGTCCTGAGCTGTCCGAAAGGACAGTGGAACTCATAAAAAAACAAAAAAAATAAGCAATAAGCTCTCGAATAATGTTTACTGGAGGCACGTCCAGCTTTGTGCAGAACTTAGCACACACTTCCCATTCTGAATTTGAGTGCGAACAGTGTGCCGAACGTCCTCATTTTAAACGTTTATAGTACCGACTCTGCCAGCTACCACACCTGACCGCTCGGTCAGCCAGACTAACCGGCCACGCAATTGGCAGTTGCAGGCCACATGGGTAGCAGAGTGAGTGACGCAAGCAGACCCGCGCCCAGAGGTCAGATTACTGGTCTTATTATATACAACTCTTCTACCGTGGTCCAGGGTGGCCCGGTGTTTTGATCGACGACAGTTTGTCACAAACACAAATTGAATTCCACTCCCGAAATAATGTTACCAATGTCTATCAGAACTGAGGGAGGGTCGGTCTTAATAGCATAATAGTAAAACAAAACTCACCGCTCGATGCTGAAGTGGCGCACACCAGCAGAGGTCGATAACAGATCTGATAGCAGGCCAGGGCTCCCTTCCTTATAAGCAAACCGATTGTGCAACCGTCTATGGTGGTCGAGTGTTTTGATGGGTGACCACTTTCTTGAGTGTCGTGCCGCCTTCTGTCGGCGCTATTTGTAGTCCAAGTGCTGAATAGATTTAAGTGTTTTCACGCCTTGTCTGTCTGTCGCCGCCTTTGTAACAAACCCGCCGACACTTTACCCAGTTGAGTGTCCTCTTCCTAATTGCACAATACATAACCCAACTTTCGATCCCAGTGCTAAAACTGGCATTGCAATCAAATGGAACCGGCAGTCAGATTTGGCCATTCAACGAATGGTGGCCATAAAATAGCTAAAGTTTTGGCGTTACGGTCAATTTCGCTGATTTTGAATATGAAGTCAAATTCTAAAAAGTCCGTGCCAGTTTCCAGTAAGCCACTGACATTACTATTTATAATTATATGACAAAGGGGCCGTTCATAAACGACGTCGTTCCAAAATCCCGATTTTTCGGACCCCCCCTCCCCCCAAAATCGCCTTGCGTCGTTTCTTGGGGACCCCCCCCTACGGCGACGTCGTTTTCGGTTTACCCCCCCCAATAAAACGGCAGTACATAGAGTACTGTGACGTTTTCTTGTTACCATACTGCACAATCAATAGAATAAATCCCTACAACCGCTCTGGGAAGCTTTTCTGTATGGAGAAACGTTTGATAGAATGTGCGTAAATCGAAAATAATGTAATTGAAGTACCCTAAAATTCCGAAAAAAGCGACGTCGTTTTTTGCTAACCCCCTCCCCCTCCTGGTGCGTCGTCTATCGTCGCATTTCAGCCGACCCCCCCTCCCCCCCTCTGGAACGACGTCGTTTATGAACGGCCCCAAAGGTGAAAACTTGGAATGTGTTTTCCTTAGAAGTTTTATCCAAATCAAACAAGTTCCAACAGTATTGAATTTGAAAGCCAATATCTCAGGAACTAAGCAGAGTACATTAATGAAAATTTCAGAAATCTTTTAAGAATTTATTTCTCTTTCATTTAAAACAGGGTTCATTCAAATCGGTTGAGATTTGCGGTTGCTACAGCGAAAAATCTACTGGGTTGTCTTTTTTATGGATCCTGTACTATGAAGCGTAGATCGAGCCATAGATAGGCCAAACTGGTTGGCAGCAAAATTGAGGTAGCGAGACAGTACCTCTTCGACACACTACTCCCTAATCTTTTCGTGATTATAGTCAGAACGGTTATTCTGTATATTTGCAATCTCTCCTAATTGTTCTGTTCTTAACTATTCGCGTACTGCGTGCCACCCTGCGCCTTTTTCCAAACTACTGACTTTCGGAACACAATCAGCACATAGTTTCAAATACAAACTTAATCACTGTTTGAGGTCCAGTGTGTTGTGTAACACTATTATGTAAACACGCTATTTTTAGAAACATTGTTTTGCTAGTTGGTCTGCAGCGCTAGTGTTCGTCGGTGTTGTTGTATCGCCAAAGCGGTCCACTGCTGATAGATGCTCTCTGCATGGATATTTAGTTATCGTATCTGCCTTTAATAGGCGTCTACTCTTGCTGGCAGAAGTTCAGTAGTCTCTTGTGATTTTGAGGAATCAGCCCGATACGAGTAAAGCAAATTGCATTTTTTTTATTCAGTGAATAGGTACAGAGTGAATAGGTATTATACACAGTTAAGGATGTGCTTTAGCACTGTGATGACCTCTCACAATCAAAACCGATTAGCAAACTAGGGTGATCGAATATGCTTGTGATCGGAATCACAATCGATTATACACGGCTAAATTGACAGATTGTGATGATTAGGCCTCGGGATTGGGATACCACTCGTCAGAATAAAAATCATCGTAGCACAGTAATCCGAATCCTGGTCCCGATGATCTGGATGGATATAACCCAAAATAAGACCAGACACACACGACAGACGTGGACGGCACATTCTTGCAACAAAGAACAGCTGACCGTCCCCATAGAGCTTTAGAAACTCGGCGCCTAGAAATCGCTGGATGAGGTTTAAAAATGAAAACATTTTTGTTACAACTTACAAGCGAAGCGTGTTGGCACCAGACCGATCGAAGCTGATTGGTGCTTGACGGGCTCGGCTGTCCTTATCAAGCAAGGACACCTGGCGTACCAAATCTACCAGTCGGTACTTGAGGTGGGCGGGCAGAGTGGTAAGGTGCTTCAAAAGCACTGCCATCTCAAATGTGGCCTGGATGAGGAATTCCATAGCGACAATAGCGGTAAGAAGACAGAGTTTGAAATATGACTAAAATGGCGGCCTTTTAAAGACCTCCAAAATCCGTTTTCTATGGATGAGCTCCATTTAAAAACATACACGATTATTCCGCCTTGTATACCTTCTTCTGTTAATACACCGTAAAAGAGATTGTTTAAAAAGATTTTGTCACTTTCTCTAATCGGAGGAACCGGATTGACCAGACCGCGAGCGGACTGTTTTTATGTGACATCCTTGACGAGTGACCTTCGACGACCAATTTTTGTTTTATGTCGAACGTATAAAAGAAAACTGTAAGCTGGTTGATGGAACCGATCGATCTTTCCTACCGTACCCCACACTGTGAAGTACTGTTTCCCAGTAATTTCATTTCTAATTAACTTGCTATTAGCTTGCTTGTAACTGTTGGGAATTTTATTTACTAGCTATTTACTTGCTAGACACCGCAATTTCAAATTTAATTTATTATTAACTTGTTATTTGCTAGAAATTTGCTAGAATTTGCCACAAATTCTTCGCTCAACCAAATTATGCCTCCGAGATTTTCCGATTATTAGACCACCATAGTTATTACAAAATCATGGTTTTCAAAAGGGCGTAAAAAGTGACCCATTTGGGCATTTTCTTATTTGCTTATAAGTGGAAAACTCCGGTACTATTTAAAATCAAAAAACTATACATTGTATCTCAGTTTCAATGAGCTGAACAAGCAACAGCAGGAAGAGAAGCACAGGCAAGAATTTTCTCTAACTTTATCCCTAACATGAACACATTCAGTAGTTTTCTATTTGCCGAATCTACTGTCAGCCTAGAGACTGACTTTTGTCGATACTTGGCTATAGCCCTACTTTAGCTAATGCGTAGCGTAACCAACCTTGGCTTTAAAGTATATCCTGGTAGCATATCATGTCCCAGGCCAATCGGGGAAAGATAGGGATAATGGATGAATATGTCTGAGCCTAGTAAATTCCTAGTACCTCTAATGTCCAGAATCCATCAAGATGGTTAATTTTTCTGTCTACCCTGATCACCATAGGTTCGAATGCGTTACTGACGGGTTATAAGCTGGTCGCTTTCACTCAGGACATAGTGGGGTTGTTTTTCCAGTGCCATGTCTCTATCATACCATGCCAATTTTGGATATGTGGTTCCGTAGGAAACAACCATTTTAGCTAAAATGATTTAAGTAAATTATTAAAAAGAAGCTTGTGTGGCGGGACAAAACGTAGAGCAGAGACAAATAATTGTAGAAAACAGAAAAGAAATCAGCAATTTAACGTCCTTTTAGTATTCGGCGGTGTTTAAGATTCGGGCCACCGTGCCATCGAGAACAGGGGGTGGTTATGGGGTTGGTGTTGCTCCAATTGTACTGCTGATAGTCTGGCGAAGCTGGCGGTGGGTAAGCGGGCGAAATAGGTTCGTACTGCGGACTGGGAACTTGCTGATGCAAAGGAACAGTGAAATGAGTCGGGCGGTAGGTGGCTTGCGTCGGCATTTGACAGGTAGAGCTAGAGTGAATGGGAAATAGGCCGGCGGAGTCGCAGCTTACGAAGCGATTGAAGGAAGCGAAGAAGTTGCTTGTGCAGACTGCGATACTGGTAACAGTGTGGCATACTGTAGTGCTCTGGGGACTGACGGTAAGCTTGATAGTCTACTGGGATGCACGTACCAATGTAGCAAAGTGTGGTTGGTAGTCGGACACGGGGCACCAAATTTATAAAAAATTTCTAAAAGGTCAGGTTACAATACAAATCACAAAAAGAGGGCCATTTTACGCTGGGGTCAGTAATCCGTGTGAGAGCAGCCTCTTGGTAAACAGGCCTTTCGGATGGAGCGAAAATCTTGCGCTAACAGCGTGACCTGTTTGTTTACCTCCGTGGTAACCTAGGCCAGGCAGTTAATGGAGCTCCGCATCTGTTAACCTTTGCGGTCTGTCCTTAAGTACATTCGGTGATAAGCCAAGCGGTGCTGCCTGTTTGCGCTAAAAATGCACCCCTGATGGGTGGAGAAGACTAAAAGATATGTTACTTGCGAAGGGGTCCTGAGCCCTATTAAGGAAAAATAGGGACTGCTTTCGCGTGCAGTATTGCAAAGTCTGTTATATAATTTTTCGTCACGTAGGAGCTTCGTATCTAATCCAATCCCTGATGACGAGCGAAACACGGACTATCGAGCCCGCCACCGTTGGTGTTCGACTACCTTGACCTAGATTAAGTACAACGTACAACACTGAAAAGTATGAAGCAGGTTCTGCTGTGCATATCATCAAGTTCTTCAGGTTTTGAAGAAAATATAAAAATACAGTTTATCTTCTCGAGGTTTTATTGTTTGATATCAGTATGGGCGTCCCAATTTAGTGAATAGCTATAGTATTAGTACCTAAAATTTAAAACAGGCCTGCAGTGGCTTAGCGCCTATGCCTTTACCTCCTATACTGGAGATTGGACTGAATACTAATTAATACGAATTTTTTTAGCTTAGGGTTTAGCACAGGCTTTTATTAGCACTTTTGCCACACGTAAACTGGTTACACAGGTGTTCTATTACTAATTTCAGATCATCTAAATTCTCCTCTAAACTGTTTGGATAGTTGGCTTTCGGCAGCGGTCACAACGGTGCTCTGGCAGCCATATTAGAGGGCGGTGCTCAGTTGTGTAGGGTCTCTCTATCCAAACGGCTATGGTGACTCAGAAGGCAGGAAGAGCAGACAACTGCGTGTGTTTCTGCAGTAGGTGGCCGTCAGTATTACTAATTTTTGTTTTACTATACTATAGTAAAATAACAGTAGTACTGAACAACGCCGAGCTGGTTTGGGCATACCTTAAGCAGAAGGTCCGCAAATCAAATGTAGACCAAAAGCTACGGTACTTTATTCAACATGGGTACAGTGCCTGTTCTGCAACTGATCCCAGCTTTTTTTAGCAGTGCTCTGACCGCGCAGCAGAAACGGAGGCAGATTTCTCTAGAAAGGACAGATTACCTGAGCAACAAGTTACCGTTGTCAAGTAAATTAAAATTAAAATCAAATTAAATTCGAAAATAATTTACTTCCGAAGAGTAAATTAAATGGCAAGTAAATTAAAATAAAATTTAATCTCTGACAAAAATGACGAAGCAAGTAAAAAGTAAATCAAATTAGATTGAAAAGGCCGAAAATTTTACTTTCAATTTACTTTCAATTTACTTCTAATTTGCTTCACTGACCATTCGATCTGTGGTTGTTGTCGGCTCTCAGGCTACTTGTCTGTCTGTCTTTTTGTCTGTCTATTTGACTGCACCACATATGCTCTCCCTGTTGAAAACTCATCTACTGTGCTGCAGATACCATACGTACAACTCACTCATAGTTTGGTTCTGAAATTTTGTGATATTCCTGATCTATCCTCGACCTGTCCAACCAACCACACAAAATAGTAAATTTAAAATCAGGTTCTCGGTGAGTAGCATTTGGAACTGATCTAGCGAGATGTTTCACCAAAAGTCTGTAAAATATGAGAATAGACATTTTCGCCCCTTAATTTTTGTTATAAACAAACCAACGGATTTCCCTCTACATACAGTGTAGTGATTGGTCAGGAGGACTGATACCTATACACCTTACTGTATGTATGTACGTGCTGGTTGCAAATACAAAAAATGATGATTTGCTGGTTTCTCAACTGTCAAACATTGTTTCTCAAAAATCTCGCTTCAAATCCTGCACTAGTGTACGTGCAGTACAGTACAAGAAACTACAGTTTCTAGTAACCACCGATGCGTGAAAGCACGCTTGTTTCATAAAAATGAAACCTGTCATTGAATAAGAGCGTTAGGTTTCTTGTCCGGCCGGCCCAGTACAGGCAGAACAAGAAGAAAGAAAGAAAGAGACAGACCGCGAAATCAGCTTTACTTGGCACACCCGGCCACACCAGACAGCATCTTGCCGCACACACTCCTAGGCACACACACTGACACTACAACCCACACACACACTGACACTAAAACAGCCTCGGTCCGACTGACCTTCCAAGAAAAGCATTCGAAACTGTGAAAGGGGTGACAGCGTTGTACACACCACTATATTAAGAAATTAGACTGACCTAAAGGCACAATCAACAAAGTACGGTATGTACCAATTCAAACAAAGGTGCCAACTAATAACAAACAAACTTCAATAAAACTAGCTTTGTCGTGCTATCCTGGGCACGACACGCTCGGGGCAGCAGAGGTTCCAGCACTGGGGCCCTGGCTGTCATCGTCATCGTCCTCTCGCCCGCTCCACACCATTCCATCATCCTCGTCCTCCTCTTTCTCGTCCTCTTCTTCCAACGGCTTGGCTGGGTTGGGTGGCGGCTTGGCAGTTCTCTTCTTGCCGCGTCCGCCTCGCGTGCGCTTCTTTGCTTTGAAAAGCAGCCGACTAGCCACCCACCGCTGAGAACTGACGACACGAGGACCTTGCTTTGCCTGGCTAGCCCGGACGGCCGACATCTGCTGCTGACAGAGCGACAGCACCTGCCCGAGCTCCGAGCTCATAACTTGCGGTCGATCTGGACGTGTTTGATGGTACTGGCTTTGAGCGTGATGGCGCGGGCCTTGGGTGCGTCGGAACGGGCCTTGGGAGCGACGGTACGGCCTGCCATGAAGGTACATGGGTCGGGCGAAACAACGATCGGCCGTGTGACCCCTCCAACCGCAATTGTAGCACCGACCCGCAAAGCCACCTCTGCCACGTCCACCGGCGCGACCCCGGAACGAACCTCTGCGCTGCTCACCGCGCCAGCTGCTGCCTCTCTCCGGCAGAAACTGACGACCCACTAAAAGAGATAAAACAAATTCACAACAACTCATTTAACTGGCTTGAAAGATGCTGCGTGTAACTCTCTGTAACAACTGAATAAGAGATACATTTGAGTGCGTTCATTGGTTAAGCTCCCCTGATTCTGAATCAGGGACCTCCAGGGGAACTAAAAGTTTGACAGGTCGTTCGATTCGGGTTCCACCTGGTAAACGCAGAACAGCAGACCTCACTAAGCCATCAAGACTGTGAATGAGTTTGACAATTCGACCCATTTTCCACTGGCACCTAGGGGATGGTTCTTTAATGAGCACAACCGAGTCGAGAACAACATTGGCACCACTAGCACCCTTGGGGCTAGGATTGGAGTCGCAGCTATGAGCTTGGCGGAGATTTAAGAGGTACTCAGCGCGCCACACTTTCCAAAAAGCTTCCAGAATTCTCTGGTCTTTTGTCCAAATTTGGAGAAACTCCTTTGCAGATTTGTTTGGCAAATTCGGTCTAAAATCTGGGTCATCAAAGTCTAGCTGTGGTTGTGGCATTACAAGGTTGGGATTTACACCTAAGAAGTGGGAAGGCGTCAAGCAGTGGTCTAAAGATTGACTGAAAACGAGAGGGCGAGTGTTGAGCGTTCCTTCGATTTGAACAACAACATTTACAAGCTGCTTCAAAGTGAGAGAACATTTACCAATAACACACTTGATAGCTCGCTTGACACTTTGGATGAGTCTCTCATAAAAACCGCCCATCCAAGGAGCAAGAGCGGTGATAAATTTCCACTGAATGCCCTTGTTGGCAAGATACTGAGCAAACGTAGAGTTTTTGAATTTAGCGAGTGACCACAAAAATTGAAAATTCTTGTCGGCTAATTTGAACTGAGCAGCATTATCAGATATTACAATCTTAGGAACGCCTCTTCGACTCACAAAGCGAATGAAAGCATCGATAAAATCAGTAGTAGAGAGACTTTCGACCACTTCCAGGTGTACAGCTCGAGTCACAGCACAGGTAAAAAGAGCGACCCACACTTTAACCACACTGCCTTGATTTTTGACAAAAAGTGGACCCAAGTAATCAATGCCAACGTTGGCAAAGGGCCACGTTTTCTCAGTGCGAAAATTTGGCAAGGGAGAAAAGTCAGGAGACTGAAAAACTTGACCAAATTGACGCTTGCAGACAGAGCACCTGTGCAACACGTTTCTGACCACTCGCTTACCATCAGGAATCCAGTACTGATACCGTAACTGAGAAAGGACTTGATTCGGACCTGAGTGCAACAGGTTTCTGTGACATTGATCAATAATCAGGTCAGTAACTGGATGAAATTTGGGCAAAAGCAAGGGATGTTTAGCGTCGAACGGAAGATCAGAATTTTGAAATCGGCCTTTGCACCGAAGCAAGCCGTCTTGCACATACAAACCGAGCTTTTTGACCAAACTTGTAGGTTTTGATTTGGTTTTGAGACAGTCAAATTCAGCAAGAAAACACTCGTGTTGCACAGAACTTAGCCAGCGAAGTCTAGCTTGCTCAATGTCCACACATGACAAAGAGAAAGAAATGGATTCCACTGAATTGTTAGTTCTGGCTTTAGTGTGAGAGCGCGTATTGAATGCTGGGCCAGAAACAGGCTTGGACCTGACTTTCTGAAGCCAAGACTGGGCTGCCTTTTGCACCCACGCAGTGATTCGTAAAAGCAGTGAAAACCGAGAGTAGTTTTTTGGATCAAGGCCGAAAGGATACTGTACATGAGTTGGTTGCGCCAGTTCAACATTTTGAACAGGAAGGGACAAAGTGTGGTTAACAAATTGCATAGAATTGGGCCAATTAGATTCGTCAGAAACGAGCCAAGGTGGCCCGGACCACCAGAGGCTATTTTCCAACAACGGACCATAGTTTTCAGGCTTCGTTGGTATATCAGCAGGGTTCACTTTACCAGAAATGTACTTGAAAACAAGGTCAGGGTTGCTTTTGGCCTGAACAACGCGATTTTTGACCCAAACTGGAAGCGTTTTTGACGAAAACAGCCAACCGAGTACACATTGAGAATCTGTCCAAAGATACTGGCATTTCACCTTAAGGTCTAACTCTCTGGCAACAAAGGCCAAGGTTTTTGATCCCAAAACAACTCCCATCAGTTCCAACTTAGGAATGGAAAGTTCTTGAATCGGCGCTACCCTGCATTTTGCAAACAACAGACGCACAGTGCACAAATCTTGCTCAGGAATTCTAACGTAAACAACTGCCGAGTACGCACTGGGAGAAGCGTCACAAAAGCAATGCAATTCAACTTCAGAATTTTGACTGACTGGGCCGATTACTCTGTCAAGCTGAACAGAAGCCAACGTTTCAGTCATGTTTCGCAAGGCTGGGTTGCCAACGAGCACATCAATGACAGAATGGTCCACACCATCCGATGGCGGATCTGCTAACTCAAGCCCTGCAGCTTGCTCACAATGTCTGCACTGAACGGGTACCTACTGACTGGATACACAATCGTATCAGTGACAGAAGCTTGGATCACCCTAGAGGTTCCATCAGGCAAGAGCACGTCAAATGAGACGATGTCTGACCGACACTGCTGCGGCTTTCTACTGCCAAACGGACAGAGTGCATAGAACTGCGAGTCATGCACTTTCAGAGCTAGCTGGCTGCTGATTTCCTTGCTAATGAAAGTTCTTTGACTGCCACAGTCCAACAGCAGCTTGACCCGTACTGTCTTGTCAGAGTCAGCATTTCTGATTATGGCCATTGCAGTTCTCAATGGCACAGACTTTCTACTGTGAGAAACAGGCGCCACTGTAACCGTACTAGAAGCAGCTACAGTTTGAGAGGGACTAGCTGAGGCAGAGCTTGAACCAGAGGACTCTGAGCCATGGGTCCGTTGCACAACAGCATTCACAGCTCTCTCCTGCGGCACAGACTGTTTCTGAGTTCGAAAGTTTGATTTGAAAGTACTGCTCTGCTGACCCCTTCTAGACTGGCTAGCAAAATTGGGCTTTCGTTGCGCAGAGGCAGTTTGCATTTTCTGAGGTGTGCGCGAGTTCTGATTGCACAAAGCAATGTGGTGCATACCTTGGCAGATCGAACAAGCAACCGATACTTTACAGTGGTGACCTGTTTTGAAGCATTTGAAGCACCGAGACTGTTTTCTGAGCGCTTGCATTCTACTCTGCCTTGTGCTAAATGCCCAACACCTGGAAGGCATGTGACCACGTTTCTGGCAAAAGATGCAATGTCTCTGGTCACTCTGGCTCACTGACAGTACGTTCATGGTTGGCAGAGGGGAATACGGTGTGTCAGACCTCTCAATGCTATCTGAAGCAGCCAACTCAAACTGTGAGCTGAACCTGAGCCTGGCCACTTCCTGGTCCAGGTAGCACAGAAAACCTTCCATGTGGTTAGCACCACAGAAGTACAATCTATCTGACAACTTTCGAACCATTCTGTCTGGCAGTTTGCAAATCAGAGCATCGGCGAGACTACGATCAGTAACAGACTGTCCTAACTGTCTCCGCTCACTGACATGTCGCTTGAATAAATCAGCGAATTTCTGCAAGTCTGCCAATCTGTCAAGAACAGGGGGCAAATCTCGTAGTGCTTTCAACAGCACTGAGATGCGCAGCTCAGCGGTACCATAACGTGCATATAGTTCAGGTAACGCTCTCTGATAGTGCTCACTAGTCAGAGGCAGACCTTTCATGACTTCTGCCGCCTCCCCTTTGAGAAATGACTTTAAATAGCTAAATTTGCTAGCAGGGGGAACAGACGGTTTCTTATGCACAGCATACTCGAACGTTGACCAGAATTCAGGCCAGTCCATGGCATTGCCCGAAAAAGGTTTGATCTCTAATTTCGGCAATTTGATACCAGTCTCAAAGGCTGCAGTACAAGGTTGGCTAGAATTTCCGAAATTCTGAATATTTTGAGCATTAGAATACGGTAACGTTTGATCGCTGTTACGTGAAAAAGCCAGACCTGAACTGATATTTGCAGTTGAAGGCAAGCCTTGAGAAGTCAAATAGCCAGGACAGCTACTGAAAACTGTCTGAGTATGCACAGGCTGCGCAAAACAAACTGGCTGCAGAACGGAGGGTTGAACCCCAGCTAATGAGAGAGAGACAGGCATGTTAGCCACTGAGCTACCGAACTGAGCCATCGATTGCGGGATTGGCTGTGCGTTTGTCTGCACTAGTGTCAACTGACTGTTCAAAGACACAGGCTCCGTGTACACAGGCATGGACTCAGTATACAACGAAACAGGAGCGAAACGAACTGTTCTGTGCACTGGCAAGTTTGAACCCTGGTTGGAATTGGTCAAAAGCGGGTTTGAACGATTAGCATCAACTTGCGAAACTTGGTTAGCTGACTCAAACGGCATATCTGCATGACTGACAGCACGAAAGCTGACAGCTTGAGCACCCGAGATCCCATCACTCCCAGTGGATGAGACAAGCCCATCATGGGGTGACCGCAGAGGAAGACTCAAAGCTGCAGAGTTGCTAGGCACGTAAGAGTCAGAAACCCTAGTTGAAAACATGTTTTCAGAGTCCGAAAAATCAATCAAAGGACTAGATTGCACAGAATCGGATAACGGCGCGTTCGTTTGCTTCATCTGTAGCCACTGTTTGAACACAGTCATCTCAACCTGCTGAGCTTGCACAACCGTGTGCATCATTTCTAGCTGCGAGACCAACCGGTCGAGCTTAGCGTTTAGTTCTTTATTGCTCGAATTTTCAGCCTTAGACTCAACAGATCGCACAGGCACCGATACTTCAGTATCAACTGGTCTCAAAGGCAAAGAGGCCTGAGCCGTCGAAAAGGTATGAAAGCATGTCATACCCGAGCCAGCTGAGCCAAACGGCCCGTCAGTCTCTGAAACAGGTGTCTCTGAAGCAGTGGTTTGCCAAGCCACCGTTTGAGTAGCAGGTCTCGAAACCATTGTAGGCTGAGCGCTACTAGCAGTATCAGTCAGTAACGTTACAGATTCAGTCGGAAAAAGTTGGTATTCCTGAATTGGCGACTGCGAAACTACGGTATTTTCACGCACATTGGAGTCAGACTCAATTTGCTCTACAGATTTGACAGCAGTTTTGGTGCACTGATTTTGCAAGTCGACCAAAAAATTGCAGCAATCGGTCATTTGCGTTTTGGCAGAATCACAATCAAGAAAAAGCTTCTGCCTAATCTCATAATTGGAATCGAGCAATGATGCAAACACAGTAATGGCCTGAGTTTCAAATGACTCGTACTGATCAAGCAATGATTTTAGCGACCGAGAAAAATACTCAATTTTGCCAACGTTTGACTGTACCATCTGTGTATAATGAACGTCAGAGCCAGCACCACACTTTTTACGTAACTCAGATCGAAATTTCACAAGCTGATCGTAAAAGGCTCTAGTATGGGCACAATAATCGCTAACATTTTGCAAATAGTCACTAAATTGCTGTCTAGTTACGCGAGCCATTCTGTAGTACGTACGTAAATAGGCAATGAGCTTACTGGTTTGCTGACGGCCAGCCCTGTGCGGAGCGTCGTAAACTGCTCAAGCCTCGTACGGTAACGTACCAATTTAAAACAACAAAGGTGCCAACTAATAACAAAACAAACTTCAATAAAAACTAGCTTTGTCGTGCTCTCCTGGGCACGACAGAAAATTAAAAAAAAAAAAAAAAAAAAAAAAAATTAAAAAAAAATTTTTTAAAAAAAAAAAAAATGAAACCCATACCCCCTAATTTTAACGACCTCATCAACTTTAACCGAATTTCCGGGATCTTTGGCGGTCCTAGGAGACCAATGCTCAGTCATTTGAGTAAGAGCAACACCCAAACTAAAATTTATGCGGGCGCACCTTTTTTATTTGTTCTTTGTTTAAGAGCAAACTTTCGTTTTCTGAAAAAATACCAATTCCGCCTATGCTTAACCATGTAAAATTTCAATCTGATTTCCGGGATCTTTGGCTGCATCGATGCCGAAAAAAAATGGCTCAAACGAAAGATGATCAATGCCTCTTTATTACCGTCGGGCGCACCTTTTGAGATCATAAACTTTTTTTACACTGACGCTGTTTTTCCGCTTATTTTAGCCAAAAACAACCGCAGCTTAGTGTATACCAAGGCGATTTGGGTGAATAGTTATGTTAAAATAATCAAAACAAATATCCATAAAAAAGAACGCGTTTTTCTAGCCGCATTTTTTAAAAAAATATGATTTTGACCACCGCGACACCAATGTGGTGAAAACGCGCGAAGAAAATTAGGCACGCGGTACGGCGCAAAAATGGCCGCCGTTGCCGGTCCCTAAATTTAGTCCTAAATCAAGAAATTCACATAGGGATTCAAGAATAGTTGAAGCATTAGGAGGCCTGTATACTGCAGCCAAACGAAAAACTGGTTTTCCCTTAGTAACTAGCTCCACCCAGAGACCCTCAAAACAATCACCTACTACTACGTCAAATATGGCATGCGCATTAAACTTGTTTGGGACAAAGACCACTACACCTCCACCTGGCCTGTCACTCCGATCGGCACGGAAAATGTGAAAATCAGCACAAAACGGTAATACAGAATTATTAGTTTCACCTAACCACGTCTCACAAACAACTACAATACTACGACAGACGCAAATACATAGAACAAACCTTATAAACACACTGTTATACGGTTTGGTCTCAACACAAACAGTTACTGTAATTACTGAGTAATAACCTAATGTTGGGAATTAGATTATACACCTGGGAATTAGGCTCCTAGGTGGTGACTAGCCTAGGTCTCGACTGGGAGCCAAAAAGTATTATTATTACTCAGTACCTGGCAAGTGAAGTGCAACAACAAAATAATAGTATATGAAACTTTGAGCAAATCAGGCACATCTGTATGTAACCAATTTCATATCACGGTCTACATCGCATCAAATGAACGAACAAGAATAAGAAACACACACACAAACACATAGCGAAACTAGTCGTTATGACCAAATCAGCTACATAATGACTACCAAATTTCATATCACTACAGTAAACTGTATCAAACGAACGAACAAAAGAAAGAAAACGGGCGCAAAACACAAGCAGCAAAAACACCTGGCATAGACCCAATTCGGGTTTAAGGGAACACAGCCAATGCCATGCGTCCCCGCTAAACAACGGCGGCAGATCTGACGATATGTCAGCGTCGAGCTAAGGACACCGGGCGGCTTGGCACGGCGCAAAAGGATCCGGGTCTGCCTGCCAAACCGAATACTAAAATACAGTATATTTATAGCTCCACACATAATGCGAAGAATATACTGAGAACTTGACCGGAAAAACAGGAGAGGACAATGTCAAAATGCTGTATATAATTTTTGCGTAAACTATGGCAGAATATCTTAGGACATGTTATTTTTCGAGTCCACTGTTACCACAGTTCAATAAGAAAAGATAAGTAAAGTCATTACCAAAAACCCGAAATCAAACGCCTCTGGCCCCGTGGCGCTCATTGGCTTCCTTGTTGAGCGCTGAAAATGTCGAGAACACATATGTATAATGCCAAAAAAACAACCTATACCTAGAGATGACATTCGTAGAG
Organism: Sabatieria punctata; assembly: GCA_030248155.1. NCBI lineage: Eukaryota > Metazoa > Nematoda > Chromadorea > Araeolaimida > Comesomatidae > Sabatieria > Sabatieria punctata. The sequence goes on along the minus strand of JASANB010006117.1, from coordinate 74,824 downwards.
GCAAGCGCTAAGCCACCACCAAACCTAGTTATTAATGAAAGACACTTGATTGACGCACAGGTGCACTCGATTAAGCGCGCGCATAGTAAAGCTTGGCAGATTGGTGCGTAAATCAAGTGGTCGCCTGCTAGCCATTGGCCGGCACGATCCCAAATTATCCAAAAAACACTCGCTAACAGTGTCTAGATTTTTTTGGTCTCTCTACACGTTGTGGGTCAGATCAGAGCTACCTTACCTACTGAAATGGTTACACCTGCATAAAATTACAGCACTGAGCGCAAAACATAAATACGATTGCCAAAACAGATTTCTACACCTACTTACTAAACAAAACCTACCGTACCCATAACCCAATAAGAAAAGTCTAATTACTTTTGATCTGTCGCGCTGAAGGAGCGATTCGCTGTCTGTGGTACTGATTGTCTATCATGTACCGCTCGTATTGAGTAAGCTGGTACGGGGGCAGTCAGCATCTATAACAAGAGATTAATTGAAAGAAAACATAACATGTAACATACCCTGGGGAATGTATAAATTCAGACAGTCAGGCGGTGGGGTTGTTGAGAAGGGATGGGGAAGGGGGCAGGAGGGAGGGCACTTTACTGGATAAAGTCCCCGATCGGTTATTAATACCGATTACAACCTTACTGAAAACCTCTTTTTAGCCAGAGGGAAGGGGAAGTGGGCAATTACGATAATGTAGTCGAGACCCCACTCCACAGGCACCCCTTTACTGAGGGCCGCCTGGCACACCTCCGATACAGTGACTGTGGAGAAGCGTGAATAGAGTGCAATCTCTAGCAGCACCTGTGCGTCAATCAGGCGTCTTTCATTAATAGTAGCGTCTGGCGGATTAGCACTTGTTTTTGACATTCGATAGCTCAAACGGCGATGCGCTAGGGCCACCTCTGTTTATTGGCATTTATTGGCTAGCTAGCAAACGCTAAGCAAAAGCCACACCCAAGGCCAGATTTTGACATCTCGACCCATTGCGCGTTTCATAAAACACAGCTTTAAAGCTAAACTGGCTAATGCACTATTAGCCTACTTAGTAAATTCGTTGATTTTGAAACCTAAACCTCAAAAGTTCGAAGCCCACTGAAACACAACCCAATCGAACGAAATCAATCGACACTGATCAATCAACTAGTTAACCCTAAAATCAATCGAACACCGGTCAACTAGGAGGGGCAACACGAATTAACTCCGAACACCGGTCAACTAGGAGGGGCAACACGAATTAACTCCGAACACCGGTCAACTAGGAGGGGCAACACGAATTAACTCCGAACACCGGTCAACTAGGAGGGGCAACACGAATTAACTCCGAACACCGGTCAACTAGGAGGGGCAACACGAATTAACTCCGAACACCGGTCAACTAGGAGGGGCAACACGAATTAACTCCGGGTCTGCACTCCATGAACTGGGCAACAAACATGTGCAAAGAATGCCTGCTTGTTGCCCCAATTCTAGCAGTTGGTCTAGCTGCTTAGGAGCCAGATTGTGTATTGTGGGTTCTATTTATGTAGTGTAAAACAATACTAAAAGAAACCTAAAAATGGTACCGGTAGTTTTATGCGAAACAGAGAAGTTATGCCGTTGAAATACTTGTAATGCTTCTAATAACAAATTTAAACAAATAAGCGAATTTCCCCAGTTATTCTGCCTATTTCCATTAAAAACTTGCATAGTTTTGTTTCCGCATTTCAGTATTTTTCCGAGCCCCTAAGAAAAAATCGATAAAAACCTAGAAAGATACAGTATTATTGGTGCCCTTACTGACTAGTGACATTCGGCTCCTTGCGCAGTGGCATCTTCGAATGTTGGATGAGCTGTGCAGATTTGATATCGGTTTGTATGAAAGGTCATTGTTGTCCCGAGGCATATTATCGGGATACCAGATCTGAATAGACAGCTCAGGTACAGACAGCCACTCTGTGTACTACTACACGCCATGCACGGGGAACATAAAGAAATAAAACTTGAGAAAAATTGAAATCTCCATTCCTTGGTTGTCCATAACTATAAACTTCATTTTTTTCTTTCGCTGTTGCAATGGTGACTGCTAAATCTGCACTAGTTAGCATGGCCAGTGCTTCACCCCAGGAATGTCCAGTAAATGTGACAGTGTATAGCGGGGAGCGAATTCATAATTCATATACATGTGGTTCTAATGGTTGCTAGACAGTTGAGGGATTCACAGACAGTGTAGCTAACCCTGCCGCCAAGTTGCAGCAGTCGGAAAGTGGTCACTTTCGGCTCTAACGCCACCACAGAAAGCCACGATTATGGCATTTTGTCTGTGATCTATGGCCAAAAATGACTGACATTCTTGTTGTACCAGCATAGCGCATGGATGAGAAATAATTTTTGAAACTTGCACATTTGCAACATCTTGTAGACACTGGCCTGGCAGACTTTGATAAGATGCCGCAGCAAATTGTATAGTAAGGATGGCTTTCTCTTCTAAACTGAATTTGATTGATATTGTACCCACCGAACATGAATTTCTACAGCTATTTCATAAAAATATCTGCATCATGCATTTTGTGTGTTACTGTTTTTAGTTTCATTGACATATTTTCGTGACTCAATTTCTGCTTCAGCTTCAAATCAGACCTAGTCTTGCGGATTGCTAAATTCATGGTTATTTACTATAGTATTTTCGATGGAGTTGGATTCATGGTTTACCTGGTTTAACATGGCCAGGAGCCCTCTTTCCCTTACTGGTCCTGGTGGTTACTCAGTGGCTGCTGTAGACCCATGAGACCCTGTCCTCTTATTGCTCTCAGTGGGATGGCAGGGCAGAAGTCGTTAATGGTTGAGCGACCTGTTGCTCTAGGGTGTGGGATTGACACACATTCAGTGCCAGGCGGTGCTGGTTCTTGGAGGTTATTGTCATGATGTGGTTCTTCATGTCCTGGTTCATCTTCTGACCGTTCCTAATCTTCGTCAGTGTCTGGTTTGGAGTTATTTACCAGGTTCATCTGTTCCTCATCCAGGCGCTGTCTGGGTGGAAGTCTGGGTAGGGTATTACGAGAACGAAAAACGTTTTCCGCTAGTGGCACTAGGCCCTGGAATTCAGCGTTGAAGGCCAGCAATTCTTCCCACAGAGGGGCGATGTTCCTCAGCCATGAGAAGTCCCCAACGATGGTGAGGTGGACTTTCGCGTGTGTGACCATGTGGCGCTTTTGTGCTTCTGGTGAGGTATAGCAGGGACTAAAGTGGAGACACTATTAATAGGTACGGGAAGAACGTCCAGTACACAAGGGAACCAGGTGCAGACACTATAAATAGTTTATTGCCAAACTGATTGTTAGAGTTGAGACGACCTTTAAGTAGCGCTGATTAGGGTTAGGCCGTGCCCGTAGGCGATGTTTTCCGGCCTCAAATCAAGCACATTGCACAAAAATGTGCCTCCGTTCAGACTACCTGTTAGACCGTCCCAACAAACTATTGATATCATTACAACTACAATTACGACTACAAACTATTGATATCATACCAACATTACGGGGGCAACATAAAATAAATCTAGTTTTGAAAGACATTAAATTGAGTCATTCTCGATCTCTCCTCTATGGTAAAGGCTTGTGTAGGAACGGCACCAAGGCTGAAATTACTGTTAACTTCTTGTAACACACCACGTGCCATTTGGGTGTGACAGCTTGCTCACATGACATGTCATGCGTTTTTTTAAGAGTCTTAAAAACTTGCCTCACAACTCTCAAAAATTCATGACATGTCATCAAAATTTTGGTCTCTCAATTCGGAGGGCTCCATGACAGCTGTCATAATTTGCATGACATGTAATAATTGAGAATGACAACCAATGATAGCTTCTTGCTGTCATCTGGTTTGAGAGTTGTCTTACCTATTTTTTGCCGCATTTTGACGTCGATTAGGAAAAAGAACAGACGCTCTTCAATCTGCTTGTTCGATGTTGTTTATCAATGGTTATAAACTAGCGTTGAGTAGGAGGAATAAAAGGTTCTTTCCACTAAAAGACGAAGTTGCAAAAAATATTTCTTTGTCTTTGTTTGTCTTTTTCATTCAGCTAAAATAGCTGTTGTTAGCTATAAATAGCTTTGATAATCTGATAACTTACTTCATACATGTAACAGATCATCCGCCGAAGGGGGAGGGGGGTTGGGGGTCTGGCGCCGGCTGGGGGGTCTGAGCCCAAATTTTGGGAGGGGGATTGGGCACTAAAGAGAAGAGCCGCGTCGTTGGCTCAGTGGGTAGCTCGCTGCCTCTGGGTCACGGCGGCCCCTGCATCCCTAGCGGTTGTAGTGGTTCATCCTCTCGGCGCGGCAAGTTTCTTGCTACAAAGAGTTGGTCGTCGGCACAACGCTCCACCCAGGCCACCGAAAACTGGTTACAGTGAGTAGGTAAAATGGGAACCAACTGGATCTGCCGTTGCACCGAAAGCCGCTCCAAAAAGCATGCCGCGTTGGAGGGAAGATCAACGACGTCAGGAGCTGTCTGAGAGACCAGCAATAAGGCTGATACCGGTTTAGTGCCACTGGCCGGGGCGGCCGTTGGGAGCTGTCAGCACCATGACGTCACCACGCCAGGCACTCTCTTAGTACCTGGCGCCCAACAGCATGGCTTGAGTGGCTTGGCAGTGAAAGAAGGGCAAACGTCCGAGATGACGAATCACGGGGAAGCGAAATGGACCTCGAGTCTGATCGCAGGCCGTAAGGCCCCCCGCACATCGGATCGATCGGGCACTAAAGAACGCTCAAAAATCGCAATTTGCGAGCTAAAAATCAATAAAAATCACTAATTTGGGCTGAAATACAGCTAGAAAGTGCCGGTTTGCAGGCGATTTTGGCAATTTTTGTGTCTGAAATTGCCAAAAATGGCAAAAATTTTCTCAAAAAATTACTTGCCAGAAAATTGGAGGGGGAGTCGGAAAAATCGTCTCCTGGGGGGCGTCTGGCCTAAGCCGGGTGGGGGGGCCGACCCCCAGACCCCCTGTTACATCTATCACTTAACTTGCTTGCGGTAGACCTAATTGTACCGTGTCTCTTTGGGGTGGGCGAGCAACTAAGTCTGCTTGAGGTTGATGCATGCGGTAGGTTGGGATTGGCAGAGAGTCTAACCCAAATTATACGGAATAAAGGAATAAAATAAAGGTAATTGCCATCTTTCAGCAATAAAATTTGCACCTTTACCATGTTCTACTTTCGGGTTAGGTGTAGCTGGGGGCAGAAAGATCAGGGAAGGTCAGAAATGGATTATACATTGATTAATTAACTTTCTTATGACTATATGACTCCGGAACGTGCCCTATACTGATGCGCACCCCTAGGGGTATTTTTATATTTGGCAAAACAGGCCCCCCGGTCGTGTCTTGTACTGATGCGTCTCTAGGGGTATTTTTATATTTCGAAAACAGGCCCTCCGGAGCGTGCCCATACTGATGCGTCCCCTAGGGGGTATTTTTATGTTTTTAAAACAGACCCTCCGGAGCGTTCCCTATACTGATGCATCCCCTAGGGGTATTTTTATGTTTTTAAAACAGGCCTTCCGGAGCGTGCCTATACTGCTGCCTCCCCCTAGGGGTATTTTTATATTTGGAAAACAGGCCATCCGGTCCGGAGCGTGCCTTACCTACTGATGCGTCTCTAGGGGTACTTCTATATTTGGTAAAACAGGCCCCCTGGGGCGTTCTCTATTCTGATATAGTGATCATTAAGCTCGTCAGGCAAAGGGCTTTCAAATGATATATGACATGACCACTTTGGACGATTTTGAAATGTTGGAATTTTGCCAAAAAAATTTTCGATAATCGATATTTATCGACAGAATTCGTTAATTTATAATTAATTATGATAATTAAACACATTAATTTCTGTTTGGGATCGGTTCCTGATTTTTCCCCCCTAGCTACACCTGATCCCTACTTTCTTTCCTACTCAATCGCATTAGATACCAAAGGAGATATGCTCGATAAAGATAGCCATTGCCTACATATCAATATATCTACAGAGTGCAAGCCGACAAGTCCTTGTTTGGAAGAGGCAGAAAAAATCGAAACGCACGATTACCTGAAATATGTAGTTGAAATAATTTAGATACAGTATGCGGATTACGTGATTCAGGCAATTTCTATCGATCAAAATACTATGTACATGACATGTCATGCCTACCATGACAACTCTCAGTCTGGTTCTGCAAATGCTCATTTATGACAGCTGTCATATTTTCCATGACATGTCATCACCCAATTATGACATCAGACACTTTATGACACCTTGATTTGTGAGTACTCTTAAAAAAACTGGACTCACATGTCATGCGAATTTTTGTTTGAGTCTCAAAACACAGGTGACATGTCATAATTCGGTGTGTTACAAGAAGTTAAAATAATTCTGCATACGGTAGAACGGCGCGTATTTTGAATTCATTTGGGGCAATGCAGCTAATCAAGGTGTTCTTTTTTGTATTCCGCTGTTCTCTATATATGCCCGACGGGCATCAAAATCGGGCCCGGCCCGGCCCGGGGGGGGGCTGAAAATGGTGCCCGGCCCGGCGCGGCCCGTCCAAAATCGTTGACGGGCATGCCCGGCCCGTGCACATCTCTACTCCAGTGGCTTAGTACAGGTACTTAGAACAAATTTTCCACTTTTGCACCCATGTTGAAAGGGCCGAGGTGCAAGACCCTTGCGGGGATAAAGACGTTCATGCAGAAGGAACTGCACACCACAGACCTCGTAAAGAGGGAAAGTCCACCGTGGATTTCTAGGAGGATAGAGGAAAAGAGTGTTTATATATGAGTATAGTAATGGTTAGACAAAAGAAAGTGAGTTGATTGTTTAGACGAAAGGAGGGCTGGGCATTTGTAGTTAGGCAGCTTTGCGGGCGTGCAATGCAAGCCTGCTTTACTTCCGCCTCCCACGACGGGGACGTTCCCAGCCAGGGGAGGCACGATACTCATAAATGTAATTGAAAATGTAACTTATACTCTTTTCAATTGATTCGTTTGAAACGAAAAAAGGTGCACTGCAATAGAATTGCATTGTAATCCTTTATCATTCCTGCAATTGGCAGGCAAATAGATAAGTTGAAGGGAACGGCAGGATGTGGACGATCGACCGGTTCGCGTCACAGCGTATTTTGGATAATTCAGAATCTCTTATCAAGAGCAAGCAGCGGCAAGTGTTTGTGCAGGTGCATCTCGATAGATACAATATCTAAAGGATGTTTACGGCGTCTCTGATAGCGTTAGACTGAGCCGGCCGCTCCATGTCTTAGTGCACTCCCTCCACCCTGTCGTCCGATCAATCAATCGGTCACAGTTCAATTGGCCCGTTCCTAGTCTCAAAAAACAAGATCTCTTGATATGAGGAGCACAGGGATAAGGTTAAGTTCGACTCAAAGTCGTGTTGCGATCTGCATGACCTCCTGGTGTCTCTCGAATTCACGCACGAGATCAGCCAGGATCCTGAAGGTAGGCCAACTTTTTAGTTGGTTGCTTTTTATGCAGGGCATGCTTTGGTGCAGTCGACTGAGGACACAGGGAGCAAGTTTGGCATGAACGAGCTGCTGCTGGTCTATGCTGACATGGAAAACGACGTACGGGCTTCTATTAGCAGTTTTGCCAAACGTAAACTGGTTACACAAGTGTTCTATTAGCTAATTTCAGGTGGATGCTAAATTATCCTCTAAACTGTTTGGAAAGTTGGCGTTCGGCATCGGTTACAACGGTGCCCTGGCAGCCATATTGGAGGGGTAAGACTCGGTTGTGGAGGGTCTCTCTCTATCCAAACGGCTATGGTGACTCAGAAGGCAAGGAAGAGCAGACAACTGCGGTGTGTTTCTGTAGTACGTGGCCGGGCGCAGTCTGTCTGTATAAGTTTTTCCGAAAATGCTTTGTACTCTGTTTTCAGCAGGTTTCCTTTTTGCAAAATAGTGGAAAAGTTCCTCCAACAAACAAAATTTGCTGTTCATTCTAAAGAGTTCTTCAAATTTCAAGATTTCACTCAAAATTTTGTCTTGTATTGAAGAATTTGTTCTAAAGAAGAGTTTCCACTCAAATTTCATTAAAAGCAGCGCACTGGGAACACAATTTTAACAAAGGAAAGGTGAATAACTATCAGAGTATACAAGGTTTATTCTCTATTGCGTGAATCATGTGGTTCATATTCCAGAACCGGAAGATTATATGTAACAGGGGTCCGGTGGGTCTGCCCCATTCGACTTAGGCCAGAATTTTTTTTAAATTACGAATTCCTTCAGATGAAGACGTCCATGAGAACGAGGTTTTGCTGCGCTTTATACAAACCACATAAGAGTGTCGACGCGACTGACTTATTTCCTGAAACAGCAGTATGGTCCAGCTTTTGACTTTATCAAGTTATTGTTTCTGTATCTATAGTTAGTAAACGTATCGATCATGGCTGTCAACGAAGAGAAAGAAAATCAGTTCAAATGCGAATTCTGTGATCAGAGTTATTCGTACAAAAGTGGTCTGCTGAAGCATCGGAAAAATCAACACCCAGAAGAACACGACCAACTGAAGTTGAGCAAGAAACTGCTGAAATTGGGATCAGGAAAGAAGTGCGGACTGTGCGGTGAGAATTTTAGTCTAAAATAGGATAGGTAAACATGGGTTTATCGGTTCCTCAGCGGCCGGCGCATTAGGCACTTGCTCTGGCCTTAACGCGCGGCGGCCGCCCGGCTGACCAGGCGAGGCGAGAAGAAGAGATAGAGCGGCCCAGGGTTGCCAGGTTGGGGGTTTTACCCCCAAATCTGGGGGTACTTTGCCACCACTTGGGGGTGAAAATTTCATCTGGGGGTTGGGGGTACAAATCTGGGGGTATTTGGAAATTTTTTGGGGGTTCGGGGTATTTTGGGGCAATTTGCTAAAATTTAGGGGATTTTTTGGGGGTTTCGGGATTTTTGAGAATTTTCTTCTTCGGACTATTGATTGAATGTTATTTTTTACCAGTGATGATCAAAGTTCAACACATTGTTTGAAAAACGTAATTTCATCGATCTGTCGACCAAAAAAATCGAGGTTTGACATGTTGTATTCTGAAGAACTTTTATGAGGAACTTTCAAAACTCTACGTTAGAAATTCTTTTGCAACAGTGAAAAAAATTAGAAATATTGCCTGGGTACGCGGCATTATATAAAATGTATATTAGAATCAACGTGAAGTAAACTAATACCGTGTCATAACTTGAAACAAAATTTTATCCATAATTCTGTAGTTTTCTTGCTGTCTGATGCCTGGTCTGATCGTAATTTGAGTGATTTGTTACTGAATTATAATTTACAATTTAGTTGTACATGTAATAAATTTAATTCTTTCTGTTTCTCACTATATCTATTTTGTGCTGGAATGTGAAATTCAGCTTCCATCAGCTCTAAAAATACATTTTAAATCTGGGGGGATTTTTGGGGGTATTTTGAAAAGTCTGGGGTTTTCTGGGGGAATTTTTTCTCTGATTTAGGGTTTTTTGGTCTGCAGACCTGGCAACACTGGAGCGGCCGATTACAATACACTGCGGTCGGTCGGCGCTAACACAATTTGGTTTATGCACAATACACATAACCAATTAAGCACAATACACATAACACAATTTGGTTTATGCACAATACACATAACCAATTTACTTAAGGCAAAAATTCACTTTTAATATAATTGAAATTATAATTTACTTGTCTTATTAAATTTCTAAAAAGTATGATTAAAATTATAATTATAATTTACTTATCAACAGTAGTCGACAGCTCCAGATTGGCATTCTTAAAGAAAAAAGCAGTGATACATTTTGTGATAGCATCGTTTTGTGTACAATATAGGAATAGTTATCATAAAATATATTTTAGGTGTTGTATGTATTCTGCCACTGCCATCAGCATATTTATGAATGTGTTCTTGTCGGCGGAGGAATTTCGCTTCCCAATTTACGCGGCCTACGGAGGACCACAAGTTCCCAAATTTGCACAACGGCTGATCAAACCGTGGAATATTTATTGGGAGGACCACCAGAGCGATTTGTGTGAACTACTGTCTGCTTCGTCCAAAAGGTGGGAATCCGTGGTCATTGCGCCGGACGAGCTGAGACGAGTGTAGAGTTGAGGTTACTACGATTTGGCGGATCAAGGTGTTTGCTTTTATTTGATAGTGTTGCTGCATAATAGACCTGTGAAACTGCTGCTGCAATTGTAGAATTCGATCCAAGTATTTTGCAAGTTGGTTATGTGAGTCGCTGCCCATCCGTTAAGATTGTCTAGGATGACTCTATTGCAATCTGCAAGTTTAGAATCTCTATGTATACTGTTACAAGCTGCGGTTATCTATCGGACAGGATGTAATATCGTACAGTTTTCTATTTATTCCTGAAAATCAATTGACTATCGTAAGACGGGATATAAATTTCAAACTTCCTAAATTTATGGTACTCGGATAGTGCCGTCCTATACGGGGAATACCTCTTTCGATTTACACTTTTGCTTACTTTTAGGCTGACGATTTGAATTAGGATTTAACTTAAGGATTACTTCATGTTATAGTTTACGTTTTGACTGAATATTAGGCTTAAGTGAAACAGCTCAGTCGTCCTATCTATGGGGCAAGTCAGAATTGTCCAGGTTTAAATATACTAGCCCAGCCCATTGCAACGAATTTATTAAAAGTTTTTTCCTAGCAGGCTGGGACATCTGAGAACCAATGATTATACCTGGCAGTTAACTAATGGACATCTCCACTTGCACGTCACAAATAGTAGTTCATCACCACAAACGCCTATTAAACCAACACCCGGATTCACCTGCTAAGCAGAAAGGGAACAGGACTTGTAGGAACCTCCCAACGCTCAGTCAGCGATCAGCGAGTAAACGTACAAATCATTGAGCTCACAGCAAGTGCGACTTGGTTATGTAAACAAAGTTTTCAAGCTTCGTTTAGCAGTCACTAAGTAGTCGTTTAGCTAAAACAAATGTTGTTAGTAGAGTTCCTTTCTGGAGGTACCGTATAATGGGCTGTAAATCGTCCTGGCCAAGCTGAAGCTTAGCAAGCTCGCTAGGGTTGATCAACGCCCTAAGCTGTGCTGGTATAAATTCGCTATCTTCCAAACTAAAAACAGGTGATTGTGTTTTGTTTGGCAAGATGTTTTGACTGATTTCGGACCGTGTTCCGTGGGAACGTTTCTTGATAAAGCATCGGCCACTAAATTTTGTTCACCTGACCGGTACCTAATCTCAAATGTATATTGAAGCAATTCAATTTGTCAGCGCATTAGTAAACCAGTTGATCGATCTTTTGCTTTTGAATCGTCACTAAAATTTAAGCAAGCTTTGTTGATCTGTGCGTAATTCGAACGACCGACCCGGCAGATACTCGTAGTACTCTATATCAGTAATGTTTGTTGAAATGCAAACGGCAATGTACCCCCTCTGTGTTGTGCTTACAGCAATTTGGAATCACAAAACCTTTTCAATGTGAAAATGCCCGAAGCTGCGCTGAATGTGTAAAAGTGCCGACAGGCTAACCAAGATGTGAATGGTCAATTATCACAAGCACTTGCAAGTATTTGAACACACTGAGCTCTCCTGATCCAGATGATATTATTGTAATATTACTGCAGAAGTGCCCAAGAATTCAACTTTATCATGGCCTCGGGACAACAATGACCTTTATACAAACCGATATCAAATCTGCACAGGTCATCCACATTCGAAGATACCACTGCACAAGGAGCCGAAGCCACGCACAAGGAGCCGAAGCCAACTGCACAAGGAACCGAATGCCATTAGTCAGTAACGGTACCAATAATACTGTATCTTTCTAGGTTTTTATCGATTTTTTCCTAGGGGCTCGGAAAAATATTGAAATGCGGAAACAAAAGCAAGTTTTTAAGAGCCGGTTTTTCTAAGTATCGACTCTTCCCGGACAAATCTCAACTTTTTGTCTCCGATTTGGCTAAAATTTTGCATTTTGGTTTAATTTGATCTAAAAAGACATTTTATCACCTTCCCGGCCATTTTTGACAGGGTCACTTTTTCGACCTAACCTCAGATTTCGGCTTATAACTCGGGAACGAATCGATGTAGAAACTTGGGGATTGCATATTTAGAATCAGAAGAGCGTTCTCTTTCAAACGGTACCCTACCCGACCAAATTTCTGACAAAAATTATTTTTCGAATCCCTTCCGGGCGCCATTTGACCCCCCTATAACACCGAGTCCGAACTTTTTATTTCATGGAAATGTAGCGCTATCTATTCGCTTTCGAACGGACAAAAAAAATCGAGGAAAAAAAGGGGGGTCAAATTGAGTTTTTGGGCCTTGAAAGTTGAAAATCCCTGACATTTTATATAAATTTGCCTTCAGCAGGCATACACTGCAAAGAGCAGAACATGGTCAATTATGGACCGATCTCCAAGATTTCTGCCATACATATTACACAGTATCTCTTGCATACATTGCACAATTCTGGACTTGCTTAAACTTGCTTAATGCTTTCTGACGCGAGTGACATGGCTTCTGGCTTACATTTAAAGGATAATGAAGTCGCGAGTCAAATTTGCGTTGTGCCCTGATTAGTAGCTGATCACAGAGACTGTTTTCAAGCTTGAAGTTTTGTTTTTGACAGTGACAACACTGGTCTAGCTATCCAAAACACACCAAGTATGGATAAAACGCATTCCATTTAGGCTGTGCTCACTGGATGGAATTTGTATCATGTAAAATCTGTGGCGTGGCATGACACTGATTGAAATGTTGGATACAGACCTAAAATTGTCGCTATAAGTCAGATTAGCGTGGTGCACTGATTAGTAGCTAATCATGGAGCCTAATGATAGTTAATCTGTACTCCTTCTTGAAAAGTGGCTGTTAGATTGAGTTTGCGCGACATACTGTACTACATGTATATAGTGAAAGAATGCGTGATTCCAGGAGTGCTTGTATTATTGAGCTGTTGAGTCGTTGCATATGTGATTGTGTGTTTCTGTTGTGTTGTGCGAATCAGCAACTAACCAGTAAAGCCAACTTTCGTTTCATTGGTGTCGAGACCCATTGAACCTCCCTTCACAAGTCTTCCGGCTCATCAGTTTTTCAGTTTCAAAAAGTGCGACTTTGGAGAATATGACGCAACCAGTGAGCCTTTGTGTGATCTGCAACTGAAGAACTAATGATGTTGACCTGTGCCCGAAAACGTTGTGCAATCGTTTAGGTTTCAAAACCAACGAATTTACCGAGTAGGCTATTAGTGCATTAGCCAGTTATGCGCTAAAGCTGTGTTTTATGAAACGCGCAAAGGGTGGAGATGTCAAAATCTAGCATTGGGTGTGGCTTTTACATAGCGTTTGCTAGCTAGCCAATAAATGCGAAACAGAGGTGGCCCTAGCGCATCGCCGTTTGAGCTATCGAATGTCAAAAACAAGTGCTAATCCGCCAGACGCTACTGTTAATGAAACACGCCTGATTGACCCACAGGTGCTGCTAGAGATTGCACTCTATTGACCCCGCGGGCAGTAAAGCTTAACCGGTCTGAAGACGAAGAATGCGGAACGAAGAAATGGCGAACAAAGTTGGAAAATGTTCAATACTTCTTTTTCAAACAACATCAAAACAACTATGTTCGCACGTACTCGGAGCTTTTGAATGAGTACAATGCAGCTGCTAAGATCTCCGTTGTTCTGTGTGGCGTTTGTCTGTGCAACGTTCAATGCAATTGTTCTATCGGTTCTATTATTCCTGAGCTGCAAACCGTGTGCGCCTGGCGCACACCCCTCCAGTTCGCGTTTTTAAACAGTTCGCGCCATCCGAGACGGCGCGAACAGTTGGCAACAATTCGCGCATACTAAATGAGGCAAAATCCGAACTGTTGTAAACAGTTCGCGCCGCACGCGAATCCTTTTAATACGAGCTGTTTGCTGATTGGTTAAAAATTTAAACGGCCTAGCGTTCGGCGGCACTCCGTGCATTGCAATTCTGTGTGCCGGCTGAGCACCTGTTCAGTGAAAAGTGGTCAGCTACTTGTAGCTCCGCTGTTAGAAAAAATGGACGGTGACTCTCAAGTTAGAAGACTCGATGGTGTTCGCAAAGACTGCCCCGCCTTCTCTGGCATTACAGCAGAGCAACTGCTGGAAAGGGTGGAACGTGCCAAAGTCAAGCCCAAGGCAACGTTTATTGCTGTTTTTGTGGGCACAATCGGGACAGCTCAGCGCCAATCTGGACCGCATAATCACGGCCATTCGCGGCAAGTAATTCTCTGGCAAGCTTGCCATTACCGATCTGCCGGCCTTCCCCGACCACACCGCCAACTCAGTTGACATCGAAGGCGTCAACGCACAGATTCTGTAGAGGAAGGTCCTACGCGAACACGAGGTTCTCCTGATGCGCCTGTATGTCCATTGTGCAAAGACTGGTCCGGACTTTTGTTTCGAGCCTGGCCACCGATACATCAGGGGCACAACGGCCAACTGGTTGTTACGCCACAGTACGCACACTACCGGCCTCCCCTTGTGCAAACAAATCGCACGTCAGGCCGAGGCTGCAGTCAACACAGAGCCCAACAAGGAAAATGAGGAGCATCAGAATCGCACGGCAAGTACAGCTGAAGATTCTGATGACAACGATCAGCAGTGACATTTGGGTAGCTACTCTGTCCTAAACACTGACTCTTGCTGCTTATGTACACACGCTTATTCTTATTGCTCTCTTGTACATATCAACTCTTTCCAGTACATGTATGTGCAGTCTGTTGAATCGCTTGACTCTGTTGTGCCCCTCCCACTTGGCCGTGTGGAGTGGTTGCTGACTCCTTCCAGTGTTCATTCTCGCTTGAATGAATTGACGATGCTGCAAAGGCAAACGGAAAGCAGTGTAGAACTAAACGAACAACATTCAACTCAAAACAACGTGCAAGTGTATGGCCTCCCGCGATCCAAGCTGCCAGCAAAGGAGGGTCCCGAGGCGCTTTTCCCAATTCTCAGCGGCGGCAGCAGCGCGGTCTCCGTGGTATCAGTGTCTGTGTGGAAGGGGATAGTATAAATGTGTTGTGTGTTCAGTATGTCTGCTAGACTAAAAACAATATTGACTACTTGTGTGGTCTAACAAACGGTAGTCCTTATCGGCGTAAAATTGCGCAATATCTATTGCCAAGATCAGGACATAGTTCATGGTCCTGATGTCATGGTTTATGTCATGGTGTAGGTTCAGGGTTGTATATTTTTCCGAAAAAAACCTCGGCCTGTTTTTTTCAGTTTTTTCCGGTTTTTTTTCAAAATCGCGGAAAAAACTCCAGCTCAAGTTCTTAGTACCCTAGCCTGGTTTTTTGATTCCTAACGCTTTCTAGCGCCTTCCTGAGTTTTTTCAGAACAGAAATACCCATCTTACATGGATATAAATCACGAAACAGGCATGAAACAGTCCCTGACAGGCTCCATAGATAAACGCTATATGCAAATTTTCTTGCAGCAGTTGGCCTTTTTGTTTAAAATTGCCAAATTTGGTCTTTTCTGTTGTTTTTCTAAGAGTTTTGAATTAGTCTGGCCTATTATATACCGCAAAAGTTCATTTTTTAACTGAAATATGACATAAATTAGCCATTTTTAGCTTGAGTTTTTTTTTCCACGATTTATGTTTTTTTCCGACCCTTAGGAAAAAAACCGGTTCGGTGTTGGCGTCATCAAATTCCAATGTCTCACCGACTTTTGCTGAAAACCTGTTTTAAAGGACGTCTCAGGAACGTGCTCCAATAAAATGTTGTCATGTTCCTTATACCAGTCTGCCCTTTTACTCTATGTCTATTTGTATAAACTGTGCGGCCCGATTCTTTCAGTCGTTTTAACCTTCTCCCCATTCTTTCTTGATTTGACTGAATACAACAATTTGAACCAGCGGTACACATACTGCGTCAATATGTTATGTCTGACTGATCGCGTCACCAAGGACAACAACCGGTTAGTTTCAGACGAAAATTTTGAAATGATTTAGTTTGTCGTATATGCCATTAGTTCCATATTTGGTAGCAGTACCATATAATGCGTACAGATAAAAATACTCCATCAAGTTTTTTCCCTTTCGCTCAAACGTTTCCTTCTTGCTCAGTTGTTCATCGATTTAGCTCAAAATTGGAGCAAAAATTAACAAAACGACAAATTACCTACACTACACTTACCTTACTTGGATGCCTTACTGTTTTAATACATGTAGTTCGTAATAACTGTGTCGATGGCTTTTTCACTGAATTGTGATAAATTAGTGGATTTTCGAATTTTTTTCTTTGATTTTCTTAAAAATAACGAAAAATCTTCTAAAAACAAACTGTTTCTAAATACGGAAAAATCTAGAAGAATAACTAGAAGAATCTAAGAACTATTTGTCCCAAAATTTGTTCATTTTAATGCCGAAATTTTTGCAAATTCGGGGGGGGGTTGGAAAATGATGACAACCGATGACAAGGGGAGGGGGGGGTCGAAAATGGCCAAAAATCGATGACGTCATTTTTGCACGGCCCCAAAGCTAAAGTACTCGCATGCCTACAGTAGTAGCACTTAGCCGTGCGGTAAGGCGTTGCGGTTAATGGAGTGCTAATTGAGACAGCAGTAGGCGACACAAGCCATTAACGTATATCCGATTTTGCTATCATTCAGTTTCAGCGAAATCGAAGTAAAGAACCCTCTGCAGTGCCATCAATGCTAGGCAAAAAGACGTCATTGAACGATAAAGGCTCTAAATGTTGAACGTTTGAGTACATATTTTTATTGCAGACAGACATGAAAGTCAGAAAATTCACCATTTTCGTGGTCTTCTCTGTTCGAGACTGCTCTGTGACAGAAAGGCCGGCTTTTCCCGTCGCCCGTGTGGCGTGGGACTACCGCTGGGATCTGCTGAGTCCACAGCAAAAAGACGTATTCGCACACGCCGCCCGGCTGCTGAAAGTATCCGGGAACAACCGGGTTGGGGACTAGCAAGATTTGGTCAACCTTTTACAAGAGGTGCTGTCGGAGGACCTTTTCATGTCTGTGCAGCAACTGGTGTAAGCTTGTTAGATTAATTGAATAAACATTGGAAACAAGTTGCCTGTAACACCGAGTTTGCTAGTCTGTAATACTCTTTTTACCGCATAAGCAAATTGTTGTTTGAAAGCTCTGACCAGATTAGCATTATATTTTTTTGTTTTCATAAACAGTTTTTAAACGGAAGCGTATGTATTCCTTGTCCCATGGACCATTTGTTTACATAAGCAGTTTACACATACACATGACAAATTTATGCAGATCCGTGAGGTACGGTACGTCATACATCTGTTAGTAGTATTGCATCGCCACCGGATACGACCGACCTGGGGCTCTACCACTGCTTCGAAGTATTGATAGCCGTAATAGGGATGGGAAATTAAAATCGGTAATTTACGTACGTGTTATTTCTGTTTTACCAGATAAAGTTTTACCAGGTAAAGTTCCAGAGAGTGTCCAACGATCTTTTACACGAAGATTGACGGGGATGGATAGACTCTATGGCGACTACTTGAACAGAGTGCATCTTCTGGATCTTGAAACATTGGAATACCGACGATTTGTGATAGATCTACAGTATGTATACCGCACTTTTTACGGCCTTGTAGATGTAGAATTCTCAAATTTTTTTGAGAGGTCAAAGGTGACCAGAACCAGATGAAACGATTGTAAGCTAGCTATCCCTATTTCTAAAAAACATCTAAATTGTAGACTAAACTTTTTCACTCATAAGGTGGTAAAGTTCTGGAATCAACTGCCTAATGAAGTTGTGAAAGCTAAGTCTTTGGACAAATTTACGGCCTTGGTGAAAACGCAAAATTTGCCGCAGCATTTGTTATTTAGTTAGGCTACGTAATATGTCAAATATGGCGACTCGTGGCCTGTCGCTCCGACGGCTTTGTGTTACTCGGGTGATAAAACTTTGACTTTGACTTAAACTGACCAGATCCGGTATTAAAGCTTATGGACGCTAGCCATGACATAGCGGCACCACTCCACAAAAACTCTGACCTTTTTGCATTAACGCAAGCCACTGCCGCCTGTTCCAGACCCGCTTGATTTGTTGTTAAAACCGGCTGAACTCGCTCGCCGACAGGCTCTGGAGCCTGCTCTTTCGGCAGTTATACAGTACCTTGCCACTGAAAAACTCCCTACAAACGCTAGTTTTGCGCAGCGAATCAGAGATAAATCTAGAAACTTTGTGTTACGAAATGGTTTATTGTACCGAATTAGTGACCTGAAGCCTCTTTTAGTTGTACCCAAGTCACTAGTGCCAGCCTTACTTAGGGAACTCCACTGTCCCAAGTGGTGGCGTCAAACTTCTATTGGCTGGGGTGGAACCAAGACATTGTTACCTTTCTTAAGCCTTGTCACGTATGTGCTGAATTTAAGAAAATGAACTACACTCCTAAGGCTCCGTTGTACCCAGTTCCAGTCGCTTCGCAACCGTTTGCGACAGTTCAAGTCGATGCCATCGGACCATTACCACTTTCTGTGGAAGGAAACCGATTCTGCTTGCTGTCCACGGATTCTTTGACTCGTTATGTCATAGCCAAAGCCGTACCCACTATTTCGGCTGAGAAAACTGCTGAAGTTCTTTTTACTGAAATTTTTTGTCAGTATTCTTTACCTTTACAACTAATGTCTGACCAAAGTATAAATTTCGGTTCTAATTTAATTCAAAAGTTTTGTCACCTTTTGCAAATTAACCAAATTACTCCTACGGCATATCACAGTCAAACTGTAGGAAGTACTGAATCTTCAAATAAGCAAATTATGCACATAATTGCTAGATATGCTAATGAAAAGCAAGCTGAATGGGATACTTGGCTTCCTATGGCAGTTTTCCTTCATAATAGCAGTTACCAAACTTCTTTAAAGCTTAGCCCTTTTTATGCGTTATGTGGCTATGAGCCTCGATTTCCCCTTGAAACGTTACTCAGCAACAACCAAATAAAACTAATAATAACTAATAATAATAATAAATCCAAATTTTGTTGACCTTTTTGTGAACAATCTAAACCATATTTGGAGCATTGCCAAAACTCATTTAGAATTTGCTCAACAGCAACAAAAAAGTGATTACGATAAATCACCTAAAACAAACCCATACCATATTGGTGATACCGTTTTTCTCAAAAACGAAACGTCCTCAACTAAAGTTGCAAAGAAGTTTGTTAAACGCTTCCTTTGGACCTTACGAAGTAGTTCAGGTTAACTGGCCTAACGTCACTATACGATCCAAACACCAGCCGTCCTTGCCCTTCTACACCACTCACCATAAGACTAAAACCATTTAAGGGTAATCAGCAGCCTGACTTATGTCCAAATGTTGTTCATCCGTCTCATTCTTATAACCTTAGACCACGCACCACGTAAATTTTGTCCTTCCAGCCCCACTGGGCGAACTGGGGACATGAGCGAACCCAACCAAAGGCAAGGGCCGAGTCAAGAGGACACCCGCATTCGCGTCAAGGTGATTCGTGTTAAGTCAAAATCTCTTATTGTTTCGCCTCTTAATTTTTCTTCCGCTGCTTTGCCTGATAATGCTTTGGAAACTGGCCGTGTAACTCGCTTGACTAAGTTTAACCCACCTTTACCTCTGCCACTTCAGTATTACTTCACGAAATATGATCAGCTGCAGGTTACAGTCATCTGTTCCCCAGAAGGAGTCTGCTATGCTGACACGGCAATAATTTTAAAACTCTTGCCTAGAGCATATGGTATCGGTGTTCTAGCTCTAATCTATTCTTACCCAGACCACCCCACTTTTTCGAAAGGTTTTATTCGAAGCCCTGTGCTAAATACGGCTGCATTTTGCGTGCCAACCAATTTGCAACCGTATACGGATATAGATCGCATTGAATCAGGGGACATAGTTCGTTTTACTGTGGCGGATGTCTCAGCTGTCCCAGTACAGCACACGTACGATTACACAACAGCAAGAATGAAAAAAATTCCTTTTCCGACTCTCTTCAGATGGATTTGACTAGACCATACTACTTCAGTTTCTACAGCTATAGAACGTTTTCGATTCGAACGCAATCCCAACTGCAAGGTCCGTCTTTTATCCAGCGCTTGTGTTGTTCCACCCGTCTGTCGGCCAGGCCTTCATGGTGGCATTTAGAAAGGGCTGAAACAACCAAGTTGTTACTATTGATTGTCAAAACATAAAATTCCGCTTGTTCAGTGACAGCTTCTATATTGTACGTAAATGTACGTAGTTGTAGCTCATCAATGAAGAAAGCTAAGAAAATTATCAAAGTGTCACTGTTATTTCTAATAAAAACGCCATTTTACATAGAATTGACGCAAAAGTTTCGGCTCCAAGTGTTCAAAAATTGAAATTTTGGGGGGTAGCCAAATTATTACGTAATTAGAGCATACATGTAGCTGGGTTTTCGGCTGGGGGGGTTTCCAGATCCAAAATAGGGTTTCAGCACTATTTCCAAAGGGGGTTTCAGCGACCTTTTTTTGGTGTCCAAAAGTGGGTTTTAGCGACCTTTTTTGGGCTCAAAACAGGGTTTTGAGGACTAAAAATCCGGTAAAAATCCTGTCAGAAGTGCAAAAATTCCCTATAAAACCCTATTTATTGGTTTAAAATGTGCAGAAAATCCTATTTTTTATTAAAAACGTGCAAAAAACATGTTTTTGCTTTAAAACTTGCAAAAAAGCTCTATTTTACTCGACAGAATAGAGCTAAAATGCGTACCTGGAACCCTATTTAGAGATTTTGAAACAAAAATTAGGGCACTGAAACCCTGTTTAGGGTTTTTGAGACCCAAATTAGGGCTCCGGAACCCTATTTAGGGCTTTTGAAACCAGTTCACGAGCTTTTGTTCACGAGCCTAAAAATCACGGCTCGGCTCGGCTCGATTGTAGTTAGGTTCTTTATATAGTTATCAAAACAGAAATAAGATCAAACACTAACGCCGGACCCAAACCAAAAAGCGAGTCAGTGCGTAAACAAGCGAAGCCGGGCCTCAAAAACATTTGCCAAAACCTAGATTCAGGTTCTATCGATTCTAAGCTACCACAGAATAATAAAATAGCACTTACTTTGCGTTGAAGAACTTGAAGAGAAGAACCAGCAACCAGACCAGAGCTGAAAACTGAAAAAAAAATATTAATAGAGTAAAATTTACTCAAACAAATTCACCGCTATGTTTGCCTTGCCGCTATGATTAATCTAATGTTTAAATACAGATTCCGACCTAGAAATTGCAATCTTTAAAAAAATACAGCTTATCAAAGCATACTCGGTCAAAAAAAAAGGAAGTTAGGTTTTTCCTCAGAGAACACCACACCAATCGCCGGATCCAAAAAGCGAGCTAGTGCGTAAACAACATTCCACGTCTGGTTCACATATGGCCGCTAATGATGTGCGGCCTCACACCAGGGCGGGAAGCGTATTGGTCTTTTGACGGCTTCTTTTCATCACAAGAGGCCACAAGTGCGGCATACAAAAATATGTATGTAGCCTCTCCCAAGGCGGGAAGAGCTTTGGTCTTTTGATTGCGGGTTCTTTCACCCTGACGCACCCCAGGTGCGCTATAGTACAAAATCAACACTTGACTTTACTCAAAGCAAGCCCAAAATAACACATTGATTTATCTGATAAGCTTCCAACTATTTGTACAAAAGGACAGATTTTTAACATACAAACACTTCACAAACTGGTTAGAAACATAACACAAAATATACTCTGAACAAATATAGTGTAAAGCACGTTTAGGACAAAAAATTTTAAGTTTCTCTTCCGTTTTGGGAACGCCGGTTCTTGATTTTCAGGCCTATTCCGCCTCCCAAACCACCCAACACCAACATTAGGGAGGTTAATCCAATTATTAGGAATAAGTTGAAATCCTATAAAAGAATAATTTTACTACAATAATAATAAAAATATTTGTACCGATTTCTTGGTTGGTTGAATTTGTTTGCATTTTATTCGGCCGAAAAATTCCACTGGTTTCGTTGTATTTGGTGCAAAAACACATCCACGGCAGTGTTTTTCACTCCAATGCATTTCGATTATATTCGGCAGAAACGCTTCAACTGCTCCATGACCCGGAGGGTCAGATTAGGACCATCTTTCATCAACAGAGACTACATGAAATGAAGAGTTTAGAAAGTTCGTTCCCATTCTCCCAAAACCTGTGCCGTCCCAGGTCACAGTGCGTTCGCACCTGTTGTGCGTCCCACTTGTGTCCAGCCGTATCCTAACCCGGTGCATATGATGCCTGTGTTATCGCCGAACGTCACATTTCAGGTTCTGCCCAACATTACCTTGTCGGCAAGTCAAAGCTCATTGGATTGATGTAGAACGGGGCGACGCCTCAACGAGCTCAACGATTCTGAATTCTGACCTACTTAATTTTTTTAACTTTACTTGATTTTCTCTTTTTTTTCTGTTGTCCTGAGTATGCTGACTGAACGTCAACTAGCGTATTTTCTTGCTATTGTCATGCTTCTGTGTTTAGTATATTCTTTGACTTTGACCCTCTACACCTACTTATATGTGCCCCGTTATAAGTTAAAAGTTTTAGGTGACTTTATTGTGTACATCAAAAGGCAACAGAACATTCATTCAGAAATCAGAAAAAGACAAGCTAGAGAAAGAATAGTGAACAGTATCTTCAACACGGAAGACATTAAACATTGAACCGATACAAATTATTACAGAACCGAATTGTAACGCGATTAACATGTACTCAGAGTCTTCTTTTGTGGGCGATTTTTGACATGGCTCTTCCATCCCGGCAATACGGGCAGTATTGCAAATCCATAAGCCAGTAATGCTGAAGTTGTACTAGGCACTGTTTCGTCACTTGGCCGTCTGTAAGATTGGATTGTAATAGAAAATTATTCAGTGAACCGAACTTGAACGTACTGGGTTGCCACTCTGGCACAAGCCAGACATACTACCAGCCTTTTCTCTCTATAACAGTTACTCTCCATACTAGCGCTCAGTCTAATCAGACGACTAGTAGTAGTACTAAACTATAGGTTAAATACGCAAAAGATAAGCGCTATCAGCGGACCTGTTGGGTATGGCGCCAGCGGTGGTCGTTGGAAGCAGCCAACATTTTATCCAGTAACCTGCATAATACTTTTGCACTAACAGCGACTGTTTAAGAATTCCTTCCTTACGGTTTACCTAGAAGTGCTTCTAAACATACATGGGCCGGGGGGGTAAGGGGGGTATACCCCTCCCCCTCGGCCGTCCAAACATACTCTATACCCCCCTCGCCGGCTAACCCCCCCCCCACCCCCCCTCCCGGAGGGAGAAATTGTCGCTTATTTAAGGCAAAATAGGCGTTTTTTGGCCTTTTTTCGGGGGACCTCCCCCCCGAGGTCTTCTCCCCCCCCTCCTACCCCCCTCCGGATTTTTCCGGCCCATGTATGCTTCTAAAGACAATTTTTGGTGAAATTATGCAGTTATAGGCAGTGTTTAGACCTGTCTTGGCGCTTTCGAACACGTTTCTTAACTGACTTGAGGTGCAAAAGTGGAAAATTTGTTCTGAGTACCTGTACTAAGAAACTGGAGTAGAGATGTGCACGGGCCGGGCATGCCCGTCAACGATTTTGGACGGGCCGGGCCGGGCCGGGCACCATTTTCAGCCCCCCCGGGCCGGGCCGGGCCCGATTTTGATGCCCGTCGGGCATGTATAGAGAACAGCGGAATACAAAAAAGAACACCTTGATTAGCTGCATTGCCCCAAATGAATTCAAAATACGCGCCGTTCTACCGTATGCAGAATTATTTTAACAGTAATTTCAGCCTTGGTGCCGTTCCTACACAAGCCTTTACCACACCTGCCGACCAACTTAATTTTAAGCCTCAATTTGGAGCTCAGGCTTGGATTCAAGTGCACACTTTGATTTATAGGGTTGAGCTTCTGCGTCTGGCTTTAAAGAGGGTGTCGTCAACCACCCCCACTGTACTGGATTTGCAATGTACCATTGTATGCTATTAGTACAATCTAATTAAAAGCAAGCATAAATTTGAAATTCGCTGTTTTAAAATGCCAATTTCCAAAGCTTAACATGAAATTTAGCTTTCAATCTGAAAATTCATGCCAAATTTTTAAAAATTTAGTAAGACAAATCAAAATTAACGGGCCGGACAGGTCCGGGCCGGATTTTAGGCGGGCCGGGCCGGGCACCATTTTCAGGCCCCCCGGGCCGGGCCGGGCCCGATTTTGATGCCCGTCGGGCATGGCGGGCCGGGCATGCCTCACCTGATCGGCCCGCCGGGCCGGAAAATAGGTGCCCGTGCAGATCTCTACACTGGAGCCCTTTAAGACGGAATTACGGTATCAGACAACTATGTCTGCATATGGGAGTTTTGTTTTGAGACTTGTGTTTACTACATACACTGTATAACTATTTCAGACTCGGGAATTCTGTGAAAAGCTGCTTGGGCTTGATTATAGGGAAAAGCTCCCATCCGGAAATTGCCTTTATGAAAGCTTGTCTTCCTCTATGCCTAAGCCTAAGCTTTAGTTTGTTTGCTGAACGTAAGCTTAAATGTCAGCTAGTAGAACTTATGTAAGCCTGAGCCTTACCTTAATGCGGAACTTAGAGTTTGAAATCAACGTTCGTGGAGTGCGTGGGGTTTCCTACTATAATGGCGATCGGTCCGTCATACCGCAAAAATTGTATTGCGTTTTTCTCGTTTTAGTCGAATTGTTGGTTTTGTAAATTTCGATTGCTTTGAACATGGATCGTTTTCTTAAGAAAGGGAACAGGAGCGCTATTGATTTAGCTCATAGCCGAAAATTTGTGCCTATATTTGAAAGTATCTGAACCTGAACCTGACACCTGGGTACTTTTGAAAAATGTACCTGAACCTAGACCTGAACCTGAAGTTGGATTTTAGAGATACCTGAATCTGGACTTACCTGAAATTTGGTAGTACCTACCAACTGTACTTTCCACTTTCGGCTCCACCAAACAACTCTCATCGTTCGTTGTCGCTTTCTTGGCTGCCACTTTTTTGTTCCTTTTCGTTTCAGCATTTGCTCAAGATGCAAATCACGATTCATAATTCGGCCCTTGGAGTCATAACCATTCCATTTGCCACAGCTGTCTACCTGAACCAGACA
Organism: Sabatieria punctata; assembly: GCA_030248155.1. Lineage (NCBI taxonomy): Eukaryota > Metazoa > Nematoda > Chromadorea > Araeolaimida > Comesomatidae > Sabatieria > Sabatieria punctata. The sequence continues at coordinate 49,724 of JASANB010006117.1, read as the reverse complement.
TGGTGGCAAGACATGTGCTAGCAAAACAATCTTCACTGTAGACTACAAACTCTCTGTCCACTTATAGTTCATAGATTTTTGCTTATAGTATAATGCCTTCCAGTAAACGTATGTTTACATAAGTTTGTTACATGGAGGGCATACAATGTAACTTATATCAAAACATGGATTGCAGAGACTTCTCTGACTATGGAGCTAACCTTTTCCGAGTGGTAGCCATCTAAGCATCCAGTTCATATCTCCAAGTGCTCTGAAGATTAATTTTCAGCCCATGTGCGCATGTTTTTCTTTTCAAGTTATGAAATCGTCAGTCTACTATGCGGTAAGGAAAAAGTAAAAAAAGCACCACCTTCCAGCAAACAGTAAAAGAACTGGCAACACTCTAGCGCTCAAAATACTTACGGTGGATCCATAAAGTATGTTGTTGTTTGTTTTTTTCTTTACTGTTAGTTTATGCGTTTACATAATAGCCTCACACGTCATACAATTCAACAAAGGCTCTTTTTGTAACTTTCCATCTGTCTGGTCACCTCAGATTTGTCTATGCTTTTTGAATAATAAGAACTCTGTATCCGAACCGGTCCGATTCGATTACTACTTCGCATCCTCTTCTAAAACAAACAGCAGAATGGCTGCATCTCACTAGTCAATTTGATAGGCATCTAGGCATCTTAGTATGTATGTAAACGTTTATTCAGGAAAACCTGAACCCGGACGTAAAACTGCCAAGGCAGGAAAACAACGCCCATTGACTAGACACGCACTGTACTACACTACATCCTACAATAAGTAACATCTAATGTCAAGCAATGAAACGCACACTACGAATTCAGGCGACTTAACAAATCGGATAAACTCAGCTAGGCTACCAGTAACAATGTGATCTTCTAAAGTATTGATCTTAGCAATAGAACACAAAAATGCCTTCGTAGAACGCAGGTGCCCTATAGCGAGGTACTAAAACAGCAAGAGAGTGGACACTACGTAGATTACAACCGTTTCTCATAACTATCTGCCTGTCAGGTAACAGTCTAACACCATGTACATACTTGTAAAACAGAACAACTTGACGTTCAAGCACAAAGCGATTAATCGATTTCCACTTCAACATATCTAACATTTCGAGGTAGGAAAGATTGTAGCGGTTCAAACTTAATTTTACGGCATAACACTGGACGCGCTCAATGCGCACACGATCAGCAACATTCGTAGGATAAGAGACAGCACATGCGTACAAGAGAGATGGATTCACTACCTGAGTATAGACCGTACGAATAACGTGACAAAAGCGGTGCTTCACTACTCGCCTGAGTGCACCCAGTGCCGACTTGGCAGCTGCAACCTTAGAGGTGGTGTGGGCAGCGAAGCTAAGTCTAGCATCCAGACGCACTCCTAAGTATACTACTTCAGTAGCACTTTCAACTTCTAAGTCACCAATGAGAAGAGGTGGTTCAAATTTCAGATGGTCAGAATTAACAGTAGGAGCAACTGAGAAAAACATACACTTTGTCTTTTGAACATTTAGATTCAGACCAAGCTCAGAAAAGGAATCGGCTATTAATTGCACATCCCGCCTAACAGCCATCTCAGATTCACCTGAAGTTATGGGAGCGATGTAAGCCAGATCGTCAGCATATCCGATGAGTCGAGCATTCGGTGACAGTTGTGTGCAGAGAACTGAGTTGATATAGGCCACAAACAGAACTGGAGATAGAATTCCCCCTTGCGGGGTGCCACTGAGAACGTGCCGTTCGGTTGACAGTTGACCATCCACCCGCACTTGTTGCGTTCAACCATACAGAAATGACTTCAGTAGCGCAATGAGGAAGTCAGGCACAGCAAAATGGGTCTGAAGACAAGTCAGCAGTCGGGCAAATGGTACGGTGTCAAAAGCCGCAGAAATATCGTAGAAAACACCGCAGACCCTCGTTTTGCCCATTTCTTTGCAGAGTTCAAAACCGTCAACAACAGATTTTTCGAAATAAATCAGTGCGTCCTCTGTAGAGCGGCCTTGCTGGAACCCAAACTGAGCAGAAGCGAGAGTTAGGTAGGGCAGCAAGAGTTTGAGGATATGACGCTCAAACAGCTTTGACAGTACAGGTAGGAGACTGATAGGTCTAAAATCAGCAGGAGTTGTTGCAGAGGATTTTTTCGGCACTGGAACAACAATCGCTCGTTTCCATGCAGTAGGAAACTGGGCAGTGGCAATACAGCGATTGATCAGGGACGCAACTGGCTGCGCTAGATCGAGTGCCGCTTCTCGAATCAGTCTTGCAGGAATATTGTCTGCACCACAAGCTTTGCGAACATCCAGAAGAGACAACTCACTGTACACAACTTCTGCCTCACAGAGCCAGTCTGGTGACAGTTCAGCCGGCGCCGCTGTGATGGGGACTGGACCGTCTAATCTGTTCCACTTTGAGTTGTAATAGCTTGCCAGCGCCTCCGCCTTTTCCTCTGCTTCAGTCACAGTAGTGTTCGACACATTCAGTGGCGGTATTTGTTTTGGGGACCCCTTAGTCAGAGTTCGTATACCATGCCAGAATTTTCTGGGGTCGTGCGCGCAGTCAAACAGTGCACTGTAGTATGCCAGCTTTGCTAACCGAACTGCTTTTTCAGCTCTCTTTTTCAGGTGCCGCGCTTTACGAGACAGAGCTACATTAACGGGAGACCTTTGGGCAGCACGTGATGCGGCATCCTTACGCCGAATAAGTTGCAGCAGAGATTTCGACAACCAAGGCTTTGTTGGATCGACTGTAATAGTCTTTAACGGGACGTGGTCGGTGGCAGCTCTAATAACTGCAGCGTTCAGTTGTTGTACAGCGACGTCTACTGTAGCAGAATCACAGACGACGCTCTCAAGCTCAGCTTCATGCAAAGTCTGCCGGTAGAGGTCCCAGTTGGCTCTGCTCCACAGCCACACTTTACGAGTGACTCGTACAGGTTTAGGTGCAATAAAAGGTATGTGCACCCAGATCGAGCGATGGTAGGACTCAAGCGGGGCACCAAGACCCCAGGCGGACTGAGACCATCCGGTAGGAACAAGGAAGTGGTCCAGGGCAGTTGCAGAGGCCGGGCGTCCACGCCTAGGTGGCAAAACATGTGTCGGCTCGTTAACAAGTTGAACCAGTCCGTAGGCAGCACAAAAGTCAGAATACTCGGCAGATCTCTGAAGAGCACAAACGTTTGTATCACCAGCTATTAGAAGTCGCTGGCGTTGAGGGCCGAGGTCAACCATAAATTCGGACAGAAGGTCCAAAAAGTCTGAAAGCCTCTGCGCAGGAGGACGATAGACAGATGCGAGCACATACGTAGCACCGGTTCGTGGGCGCACTTCTGCTGCTACAAGTTCAAGTCCAGGCGGGACAGCGCGCTTTAGTTGACGTGGTGCCGCCTCTGATCGAATGTACAGGCCCACTCCTCCGCCATGCAACGTTCGGTCTTTGCGCAGCAATGTATAGCCAGGAATCTCGAATTCACTGCGACACACAGACTTGTCCACTTTGGTTTCCTGCACAGCAAATGCTAGTGGGTTGTAAGCAGTAACAGATGCGCACAAGTCGTCAAACCTTGTACGAAGGCCATTTATATTGGCAGACTGTACGAGTGTGACGCGTTGGTCGGTGGTAGTTATAGGCGCGGAGTGTGAGAATCGGCAAATGCACGGTGCCTGTGTAGCGTGGCGAAGACGGCGAGTCCGGCCGGGTTTTATCTCAACAACAATAGTAATAACGGGGTATTAGTAGGCGGGCACACACTAACGCACAGACTGGCTAATCTGACAGGGCAGCGCAGTCGGCCGACCTGCCAGTTACGGCTAAAGTCTATTACAACGCAGGGGTGACAGCCAAGGTAAATCACCACTGCGCACAAATACTCAATCATACCTGAAACGTGCTAGCACAACTACAATACGTACGCACTCACACGACACCACCCCCCTCCTTTAAGAAAGAGGCGGTGTGCCGGCAGAAGGATAGAATAGCATAAGTCCTCACAACAACGTATCACAAATCATAGGTTAATCGTTGGGGTTTCTTGATTTGCTGCCGGTCTCTCAGGTTGTAACGTTGTTGTGGCGGCGTATAGAACGGCGTGGCTAACTGAGCCCGTTGCTGAGGTGGCAATTGAGGGGGAGTCTGCTGCCCACCTCCAGCTTGTCTGTTTGGTCTGACCATTTGCAAGACATCCTCATCATCAGGTGGGCTACTGGTATAGGCATAGTGGCGCTTGCAACGGCGAGCATTGACAACTTGCCCATCCTCTAGACGGTAGGTCCAAAAGCCAAGGACTTCCAAAATCCGCAGAGGCGAAGTGTAAGGTGACTGGCCCTTTCTGACTTGCACAGCTGGTCTTCTTACACGGGCCCTCTCTCCCCTCCGATATGGCCCAGGGTAGTACAGCTTGCCAATTAGCTGTCTGTCCACTGCCGGCTCCCGTGACTGCGATTGAGGTTTTCTGACCGTGTCTGGCGTAGATTTTGCAGTCGGCTTTGGGAACTGAAACGGCAGGCGGGCTGTCCATCCAAAGAGCAGCTCAGATGGACTCTTCCCTTGGGTGGTTGGTGTAGCTCTGTAGCTAGCCAGGAAATCGAGCATGGCGGCATCCCAGACATGTCGGTTGGGGTCGGGTTGCAGTGTCTCCACAACACCCTTTAACGTCCCATTGAACCGCTCCACCAGTCCATTGCGCTCTGGACTGTATGGCGTGATGCGCATGTGTCTGATGCCCCTGCTGGCCAAGAAGTTGACAAACTCATGGCTGGTGAATTGAGGACCATTGTCGCTGAGTAACTGAGCTGGGTGACCATAGCGGGCAAACACTTCCTTCAGCCAGTTGACAATGGTAGTGCTTGTGGTGTCCTCCGTCCACAACACTTCTGGAAACTTGCTCATGTAGTCGACCAGGACTACGCAGTATCCACGTCCGTTTGGCGCGTTGGCAAAGCGGCCCGTGATGTCGATAGCGAGCTCAGTCCACGGAGTGGTAGGCCTTGGTCGCTCCTGAACTGGCTGCTTCACGCGTGGTGTGGATTTTGAACTCTGCTCACATGGTTGGCATGCCTTGACCGTGTGTCCGACCTGTGTGTCCATACCAGGCCACCAGTAACACGTGCGGAGCAGACGTTTCATCCTGTCGATTCCTGGGTGGCCCTTGTGCGCAAGATGTAGAATCGTTTGCCACAGTGCTTGAGGCGCCACCACACGACCTTCACGCGAAATGCATCCATCTTCTAGAGTCAAAGAGTGCCAGACAGACTTGTAAGGGCTAAGCGCTGGCGGCAACCGTTCCTTGGGAGTGCTGCGTTTTAGGTGTTCCATCACCTGTTGCAGTGTCCTGTCCCTTGCTGTGAGCTTCTTCAGGCTAGACCAGGTGGGCCCACTAAGCTGCTCAGTCACAGCATGTAGTGCCCTGACGAACGGGTCCGGCACACCTCTGGTTGCTTGCTTGACTCGATTTGACTCAGGGATGCGGCTGAGGGCGTCCGCCACAATGTTGGCTTTGCCAGGTGTGTGCTGCACAGTGAAGTTGAACACACTGAGGCGCTCAAACCAACGTTCGAACTTGCCACTCTTCCTGCCATTGCCATACTGCTTCAGCAATGAGGTGAGAGCTTGGTGGTCAGTTCTGAGCACAAAGTGGCGGCCCAGCAGGAACTTCTCCCAGTATTCAGCGAAGTACATGGCAGCCAGAGCTTCTCTCTCGCTTGCAGAGTAGTTGCGCTGTCTCTCATCGAGGGTGTGGCTACCATAGGCCACAGGTTGCTCCCTGCCATTGGGCTGAATCTGGCTAAGTGCGGCTCCAATGCCGCAATCGCTGGCATCAGTTGTCAGGATCGTCTCTCTGTTTGGGTCGAAGAGAGCTAGCTGTAGATCCTTTGAAACTGCTTCCTTCAGCTTCTTGAAAGATCGTTGTTGCACATCGCCCCAAGTGAACTTGACAAACTGGTTGTTTGTTTTGCCAGTCTTGCTTGCTGCCTTCCTTGTGAGGGCTCTGAGCGGCTCTGCCATCTGGTGCAGCTCTCTGATGTACTCAGACTGGTAGTTGATCATCCCCAAAAATCGCTGAACTTCTTTGGTTGTAGTTGGCACTGGAAAATTGAGGATTGGCTGCAGATTCTCCATGGCAGGCTTGATGCACCCATGTGACACCACACGACCCAGAAACCCAGAAACTTGACTTCTGGCTGAGCAAACTTGCACTTCTTGATGTTCAGGCGGAGGTTGGCTTGGTCCAACTTCTCCAGCACCTGATGAAGCGTCTCATCATGTGTGTCCTTGTCTGGCGCATGGACAATGATGTTGTCCACATAGGGAGTGCATCCAGGCACCTCCTGAAGGAGTTCAGAGATGAACTTCTGAGCTACAGCGCCAGCATCGCACAGTCCCATTGGCAGTCTGTTGTACTGGAACAGGCCCAAGGGCGTGATTGTTGCGGTGAGCGGCTTGCTGTCTTCATGCAACGCGATGTTGTGGTAGAACTTCACCAAATCCAAAGTGGTAAAGACAGAAGATTTGGCTAGGCGCTGGTGCACATCTCTGATGTTGGGCAGTGGAAAGCGCACTGGTTTCACGAAACGATTGAGGCGGGTCAGGTCAGTAGTGACACGCACTGACCCATCTGGCTTGTCTGCAGCTACCATGGGGTTGACAACTGTTGAACGGTCCACTTTTGTCCAAATCCCCAGGTCTGCGAGCTCCTGGATTGCTTTCAGAGCACCCTCATTGCGGTAGACTGGAATTGAACGCAGTTTGCACTCGTAGGGTTGCATGTCTGGCTCCAGTTCAATCCGGTGCTCCAGGTCTGGAATCAATCCCATCTCAGGGCTGAGAAGAGAAGGGTAGCGCCCTCCAATGAGCGCTTGGTAGGTCCCCGGGCTGGAGGGTGGTCGATGTACAGACAGCGGTGCTCCAGCCACTGCCCTGACAGACAGGTCTCCACCCGAGAGTTGCAAGTCCAGAGCTTGAATGCAGTCCTTCCCCAAAACGGCACTGCACTGAGGGGGTAGCACATAGAATAGTGCCTGAGCTGACCGATCTCTGTGGTTGACTGTGCACTGAAAAGTGCGAAGATCGGCATCCACTTGGGAGCTGTCGAAGTTACGCAAACGGCAGTCAGTGGCAGTTGTCCTCAATCCAGGAAACAGCCTCTGGATGAGCGGTTCCGGTAGACCAGAGATATCAGCCTGACTATCCACAGCACAGGTGATAGCACAGCACAACTACAATACGTACGCACTCACACGACAGAGTGCTTTGCGATGAGGGGCAGCAGGTATGGCAAACGTATCGTCGATCAATAAATTAACCACAGGCATAGTGGTACCTGGCCGGGCCGGGCCGCTGTGAGAGGTCAAAGGGCTGACACACAGTAAATGCAGCACGCAGTAAAGGTGGCAGCAAAGAGCAATAGCCACAGTCAGCAGAAAACACCAGCGTTGATTCATCGATATCTGCCGATTTGAGCCATATTTTCTTAAAATTTCGAACAGGCAGTTGGGACAAGTGGTAAGGCAATTAGTGACGTTAAGAGTTTCCAGCGATTTGGACTTGAACCTGAAATTTTGCGCTTTCTATCCAAATGGCCTTTGAAATAACTATTCAAAAAAGTCAGGGCTCACATTGGAAACCGTTAAGATGGACATTGGTGATGATTTGTTTGTACTGAGCAAAATATAACACACATGCCTGCACCTGCACAATTTCTAGCGAGTCATCTTTGTAGGGAGTAAAAATTTTTATAGGGAGTAATAATTTGCAACAAAAAATTACTACCGGGAGTACAGTTCTGTGGGGAGTAAGAATTTTGCACAGCACCGGCTATTTGTTGACCTGTCCGTGACCTCTCGAGCATGGATGCTTGCGACAGATGACGTCGGCTGAATCGCCTTGCACCGCCGCTAAACCCCACCTTTACTATGGTGCTGGAGCTACTGTAGAAGCAGTCACTGAACAAGCGGAATTTTATACTTTGACAATCGATAGTGATGTTTTGGTTGTTTCTGCCCTTTCTAAATGCTACCATGAAGGCCAGGCTCACAGATAGGTGGAAGAACACAGGTAAACAGTTGGGAAGCCGCATTTCTATTAGCAATTTTACTACTACTTTTATGATGCATCTAGAAACCAGTCCCAGGTTCTAGCACATTGATTGATGAGGAAGTACTGGAAGTATCGGGCCCACCAAAGGGGTGAATGGTCAGCAAGCCAGAGAAGATCTCCCACGATGATCTGGAGTTGCTTGGCTCTGCTTGTTGAGACGTTGACACGCGTAGGATGTCAGTTCCGACAGTGGAAATCAGCACACAAGCAGCCTCCTGCCCTTGGCGCTGCGCGAGAACAGCTTGGGCTTGCGCTTTATAGTAGGTGATGACAAACACCTGTTTGGGTGTGAAGCATTGATGTGGAAGCAGGAAGCTGACCAGATGCAAGATGTGTTGCACTTGGAGTTCGTTGACGATTGAGCCAGTATCTGTTAACATTGCAACACTAATTTTAACACGTCAACGTTCGAACGGTTGATTTCCGTGCATCTCCAAACTTTACTTTGCGGTTTTTGTTGCAAAGGTTTTAGAGTGCCACGGTTTGGCTGCCAAAACAGGTTTGACGTCTCGAAACCGGCCAAAACCACACGGCCTAACTGCACAACTATTACTGTGTGCTCTACTGACAACACGTGCAGTGCCTTCTGGGCGTCCACAGAATCAGCTTACCACTGGGTGTGTTCCCCGAGAAAACGCGTCGCACCAGGGAGACCAACTTGTCCACCTGCAGCAACGGTGGTTCGGGGTGATGGCGGTCTTCTCGGCAGTCGTCTCTGCCGTCACTTCCGATCTTTCTTCCTGCTTGCCCTCACCCGCCTCGTCAGACGCAGCTCGCTCCTCTACCGGAGCCTCCTCTTAAGTCGAGCACTTCCTCCAACGAGTCAGAAATCGGCTGTTCAGCCATAGCTAGCGTTCGTAGCAAAAGACAGACTGAGAGTAAACTATTTTGGTTTAAACTTACCTGCCGATTAGAGCATAGGCTCTGTAATTTACATAGAGCACGACTAACTCCAATGCTAGGACTTTCACCTTAAATTTTTAAGTATTTGCTCGCATTTCCAACTAATTTTAACAGCCAAACCTGCAATATCCAAACAACAATCATTCAAAAACAGCAATTTCCCCTTTCAATCCAAAGAATTTTGGCACTCTTCAGGCGAATCTTTCAAAAAGCAAGCTTTTCGTTCCAATCCAAAGAATTCTACCACTCTTTAGGCAAATCTTTAATTGTCATTGCCAACCGAGATCGGGCAGACATGTTAAGTGGGGGGTCGGCGGAATCGGCCGGCATGGTGTGCGTTGGACATCCCTATGGCCCCAAAGTAAAACCCTAAAACAGTTCCGCCCAACTCCCTCTGGGTAGCCAGCAACGGCCATCCATGGTTCTCTCTGATGGGGGTCATTTTCCATAGTAAAACTCCAAAACACCCCTAACGGTAATGGACGTTTCTCAGGGGGCCGAGTTAGCTGAGACACGTGCTAGCCAGCGTTCGAAAGCTCACATCATGGGCTTTCAGAATCTGCAATAAAATTTATGGTGATTTTTGTTGTATCAAAAATAATCGATCGCAAAATATCGATTGATCACGATTTTATCAGTTTTCAGCATCTGACTAAAGTAGCTACCAAGGTAAATGGGATGACCAAATTGAGGTTTTCTGGTACGCCAAATTCATTGGCGACGCCCATTTACAGCTACGATCACTTGATCAATCGATAATCGATATTCGATCGATTATCGATTTTTTGCTCTACAGATGACCCAACTACACAGGCTATGATGTTAGTGGTTTTCGGGCATGCTGATTTCAACCGTGATGTCGGTTTAGAGCTATCATCGCGTTTTAATTCGATAATCGATATCGATTGATTATCGATTTTTTGCTGTGCAGATAAACAAAACACATAAGCTATAATTTCACTGGTTTTCGGGCATGCCGATTTCAACCATTATGTTGGTTTAGAGCTATCATCACGTTTTAATTCGATAATCGATATCGATTGATTATCGATTTTTTGCTGTGCAGATAAACAAAACACATAAGCTATAATTTCAGTGGTTTTCGGGCATGCCGATTTCAACCATTATGTCAGATTAGAGCTATCATTGCGTTTTAATTCGATAACCGATATCGATTGATTATCGATTTTTTGCTGTGCAAATTAACAAAACACATAAGCTATAATGTCTGTTGTTTTCGGGCATGCCGATTTCAACCATTATGTTGTTTTAGAGCTATTATCGTGGTATAGTTCGACTATCAATATCAATTGATTATCGATTTTTTACTGTATCGGTATCGGTTATATCGGTTATCGAATTAAAACGCAATGATAGCTCTAATCTGACATAATGGTTGAAATCGGCATGCCCGAAAACCAGTGAAATTATAGCTTATGTGTTTTGTTTATCTGCACAGCAAAAAATCGATAATCAGTCGATATCGATTATCGAATTAAAACGCGATGATAGCTCTAAACCGACATCACGGTTGAAATCAGCATGCCCGAAAACCACTAACATCATAGCCTGTGTAGTTGGGTCATCTGTAGAGCAAAAAATCGATAATTGATCGAATATCGATTATCGATTGATCAAGTGATCGTAGCTGTAAATGGGCGTCGCCAATGAATTTGGCGTACCAGAAAACCTCAATTTGGTCATCCCATTTACCTTGGTAGCTACTTTAGTCAGATGCTGAAAACTGATAAAATCGTGATCAATCGATATTTTGCGATCGATTATTTTTGATACAACAAAAATCACCATAGATTTTATTGCAGATTCTGAAAGCCCATGATGTGAGCTTTCGAACGCTGGCTAGCACGTGTCTCAGCTAACTCGGCCCCCTGAGAAACGTCCATTACCGTTAGGGGTGTTTTGGAGTTTTACTATGGAAAATGACCCCCATCAGAGAGAACCATGGATGGCCGTTGCTGGCTACCCAGAGGGAGTTGGGCGGAACTGTTTTAGGGTTTTACTTTGGGGCCATAGGGATGTCCAACGCACACCATGCCGGCCGATTCCGCCGACCCCCCACTTAACATGTCTGCCTGATGGCTGCCTGATTTCGGTTGGCAATGACAATTAAAAAACAGCAATTTCCTCTTCCAATCCAAAGAATTCTGGCGCACTTTAGGCAAGTTATTCAAGAAGCAGCTTTTCTTTCCAAATAATTCTGACGCTCTTTCGGCAAATCTTTCGAAAACCAGCTTTCCCTTCCAAAGAATTCAGGCACTCTTCAGGCAGGTGAGACGCTTTCCCATCGGCGGATGACCTGTTACATTGTATGGTCAAGTTGTGCAATATGGCCATGATTAGCTGATGCTAACCCCCTATTCTTTGCGTTATTTTCTTGTGAGTGTATTACTAACAGGCGAGGGCCTACATCCCTCCACGTGTCCTGTGGCCTGGCCGAAATCCTCGCTCAGTTGTTGTTTCTCGCTACTACGGGTAGGGCAGTGTAATTAAGGTTGTGACGCGCTGCCAGAATAAACGTGATGTTTAAGGGAGCGGTGTATGTGTTTAGAAACGATAAGCTATTCATTTTTAGCCTCCTTACTGAAGAAATCGTGATAAAACGTACAATGTATTTGAAGGCCTGTTGGAGCTTTTTGAAAATTACCCCTTTTGGATCTCCGAACGCGCGTGTCTCTTGCGTGGAAAGCCGGCAACCAGGCTTGGACCTACAGGTTCAACTATTTTCTCGGTTATTATTATTTTACTTTGTTTTGACGAACACAACCTCTACAGCGTAACTGTTCTCGCTTTCGGTCTTCTCTGGCGTCGTACTTGATGAGTGTGTTGTAAGTAGTGTTTATTCGCTTTATTTGTTTATTCAGGGTATCGTAATTCCTGCATTTTGCAGTTCCGATGTCCAGTTCGTTTGAATAAAAGTTTTACAATAATAATAATAATAATAATAATTATTATTATTATTATTATTATTATTATTATTATTCCTGTGCTAATCAACTGTTCCAGAGTGCTAGATTTGTGAAACCCAGGTTCACCCCTGATTAAAGTGCCAATAGAATAGCTGATTATGTGTTTGCAGGAGGTGCCAGCTGACACAAATGGTTGGGTGGGACCTCGACTGGTCACCGTGGATGGTGAGGCAGCATGGAGGTGCTCGCTGTGCCCGATGAAAGTTTTCCGCAGACGGCCCCGAGCAACGATAAAAGCGCACTAGACACGCTATCGCTCGCGTGCGAGAAATCAAGTTTGGACTATTGACAAAGTTAGGCACCCTGTTTTATTGTCATACAGCCCCTTTTACCCCTTGACGGGTGACAGTGCGCTGCACATGTCACCCATGTATACATCTGTATATTTCTATATACTGTTTTGCAAACTGCTTTATGGGTAATTTATTGGAGATGGTAAATTCTCGTTTTACTGACGGTTCGTTTTATTGGACGGTATTTTAGTGAGCGGTTAATGCGCTGTGTTTTACTTTATGTTGTTTTGGTCTGACGGATATTTTAGTGATCAGTTAAAGCTCTGTATTCTATTCGGCGTTGTTTTGGTCTGACGGATATTTTAGTGATCAGTTAAAGCTCTGTATTCTATTCGGCGTTGTTTTGGTCTGACGGATATTTTAGTGATCAGTTAAAGCTCTGTATTCTATTCGGCGTTGTTTTGGTCTGACGGATATTTTAGTGATCAGTTAAAGCTCTGTATTCTATTCGGCGTTCTTTTGGTCTGACGGATATTTTAGTGATCAGTTAAAGCTCTGTATTCTATTCGGCGTTCTTTTGGTCTGACGGATATTTTAGTGATCAGTTAAAGCTCTGTATTCTATTCGGCGTTCTTTTGGTCTGACGGATATTTTAGTGATCAGTTAAAGCTCTGTATTCTATTCGGCGTTCTTTTGGTCTGACGGATATTTTAGTGATCAGTTAAAGCTCTGTATTCTATTCGGCGTTGTTTTGGTCTGACGGATATTTTAGTGATCAGTTAAAGCTCTGTATTCTATTCGGCGTTCTTTTGGTCTGACGGATATTTTAGTGATCAGTTAAAGCTCTGTATTCTATTCGGCGTTGTTTTGGTCTGACGGATATTTTAGTGATCAGTTAAAGCTCTGTATTCTATTCGGCGTTCTTTTGGTCTGACGGATATTTTAGTGATCAGTTAAAGCTCTGTATTCTATTCGGCGTTGTTTTGGTCTGACGGATATTTTAGTGATCAGTTAAAGCTCTGTATTCTATTCGGCGTTCTTTTGGTCTGACGGATATTTTAGTGATCAGTTAAAGCTCTGTATTCTATTCAGCGTTCTTTTGGTCTGACGGATATTTTAGTGATCAGTTAAAGCTCTGTATTCTATTCGGCGTTCTTATTGTCTGACGGATATTTTAGTGATCAGTTAAAGCTCTGTATTCTATTCGGCGTTCTTTTGGTCTGACGGATATTTTAGTGATCAGTTAAAGCTCTGTATTCTATTCGGCGTTGTTTTGGTCTGACGGATATTTTAGTGATCAGTTAAAGCTCTGTATTCTATTCGGCGTTCTTTTGGTCTGACGGATATTTTAGTGATCAGTTAAAGCTCTGTATTCTATTCGGCGTTGTTTTGGTCTGACGGATATTTTAGTGATCAGTTAAAGCTCTGTATTCTATTCGGCGTTGTTTTGGTCTGACGGATATTTTAGTGATCAGTTAAAGCTCTGTATTCTATTCGGCGTTGTTTTGGTCTGACAGATATTTTAGTGATCAGTTAAAGCTCTGTATTCTATTCGGCGTTGTTTTGGTCTGACGGATATTTTAGTGATCAGTTAAAGCTCTGTATTCTATTCGGCGTTGTTTTGGTCTGACGGATATTTTAGTGATCAGTTAAAGCTCTGTATTCTATTCAGCGTTCTTTTGGTCTGACGGATATTTTAGTGATCAGTTAAAGCTCTGTATTCTATTCGGCGTTGTTTTGGTCTGACGGATATTTTAGTGATCAGTTAAAGCTCTGTATTCTATTCGGCGTTCTTTTGGTCTGACGGATATTTTAGTGATCAGTTAAAGCTCTGTATTCTATTCGGCGTTCTTTTGGTCTGACGGATATTTTAGTGATCAGTTAAAGCTCTGTATTCTATTCGGCGTTGTTTTGGTCTGACGGATATTTTAGTGATCAGTTAAAGCTCTGTATTCTATTCGGCGTTCTTTTGGTCTGACGGATATTTTAGTGATCAGTTAAAGCTCTGTATTCTATTTGGCGTTGTTTTGGTCTGACGGATATTTTAGTGATCAGTTAAAGCTCTGTATTCTATTCGGCGTTGTTTTGGTCTGACGGATATTTTAGTGATCAGTTAAAGCTCTGTATTCTATTCGGCGTTGTTTTGGTCTGACGGATATTTTAGTGATCAGTTAAAGCTCTGTATTCTATTCGGCGTTGTTTTGGTCTGACGGATATTTTAGTGATCAGTTAATGCTCTTTGCTCTATTGTGTCATGTGTGAGTGATTAGGTGTGATTGAGTACGTACGTGTTTTACCAGTGAGTACCTGCTGTATTCTAATTTGTATTACTGACCACGTTAGGGTCACACGTACTGGACTGGACCGGCTCAGATAGGCGCCTCTGATTGTCAGTCTTGCCTGCTCGTTGTGCCCGTATACACTTGCTATATAAATATTCTAACCTTTACCACTCCGCCACTGCGACACTGGCAACACCGGTGAAGAAAAGCCATACCTATTGGCATTGCTGCGCACCCACGCCTACCGTCATCCGTCATCGTGAGACGATATGGGGTCACTAAATGGACATGTTGGTCTGATCGTAGGGCCATACATACAGCTCCCTACTATATTGGATCGGATCGGGATCGAGTCTAGCGGCGACGCCTTGTTAGATTAGTATACCAGTTGTTTACATATCAAGATTACACACTTGAGATATAATCTATTTTCTCAGAATTTTGCTGACAAACGCTCAATATATAAAGATAACAGTAGATAATGCAATCATAGAGACTAGCCGTTCAGCTAAGAGTTGTTCAATTTGAATTTAGCAGTAAAAAAATGATGAACAAGTTCGCTGTACAAATTTAGTAAGTTCTATTGCCATGTCACTCTAGTCTAGTTACCATAGCGAGTTACTTAGTTGCAAGATAAGTTGTCTGATATTAACAGAGAGAGCACACAGATTTATGATTTGTCATTTTTTAATAACATTCGTGTCAATACCTCCTATAAAAAATGTAATTACACTGACATCGAAGAAATCCAGAAGCACTTAACCGACCTAGATCTGTTTCCATACATGTAACAGGTCATCCGCCGAAGGAGGAGGGGGCTTTGGGGGGTCTGGCGCCTACCAGCGGCGTGAACATGTTAATGGCATGACCTTGTTGGTGGGCACCAACGGCATGGCTGTGCCGTCCAACTCCTCCGACTGGTGCAGATTTTCATTTCACTGCACCGCTCTGCCAACACTTCTATCGTTAAACTCCAAGATAGCAAGATCGTAAGACAGAGTTTAATTGGCCTGAAAATGTTTGCTGCAGTATCGTACAATTAGTTATCGATTGTAAGATTATAGCAATAAGCAAATCCGTTAACCTTGACCTACCTCTTAGTGTGTCAAATCAAGAAATACACACGACTGAGCCAACACACACAGCTTGGAGGCTATACGCCTTCCATTTGATTGAGTTTTATAACTAGAGCCGAATGCAATTAACATCAACTGCCTGGGCAGGCCGGCAGAAAAAGAGCTAAGTGCTTTTCTGTCTGATAGAGTATGGCTAGAGCGGATGCAATTTCCATTAACTGTCTGCGCAGTCCGGCAGAAAAAGAGGTAAGTGCCTTCTATTTGATTGAGTTTATGGCTAATGCAATTTCCATCAATTGTCTAGTCTGGGCAGAATAGAAACGGTCTGTCTGTCCCTGTTGTCTCACTGTTTTCATATATTTTAACCATGTCTCTTGCATTTTTGCCTTTTGCCTCACAGTGGGCCACCCTAATGCTAGGCAGCCCCAAGCTATTGATTAACCTTTAAACCTCTCCCATGTGAGCCAATCGGCCGGCCCACATAAACAATGCTGGTGCGCGCACTGCAGTTAGGCAATGGATTTGATGGCTTGTTGCCATCCCGGCCAATAAAAGTGGTTACTCACTGCTGCGGCCATTGCGGCCCAAGTGCCCTCTTTCGTGGATCTCCCTCAGCAGCAATGTGACAGCATTTTCTCGGATAACTAAAAGAGGTTTTTGTTTACTAAGTTTTTACAATAAACCATTTTGAAGAATAAAATTACGAGAACAAAATTGTACCGGGTTTTTCCGTATAAACGCCCCCCCAAATAGTGGCCCCCTGGGCGTTTATTTGGAAAGGCTTTCCAAATAAACGCCCATGGGCGTTTATTAAGATAAAACATTTTGTCCAGGAAAAGAAAAAAATATGATGAAAAATGGGTTAAAACCTCGTAAATTGCGGCTAGAAGCATGAGTTTCAGCATAGAAAGACGATATTATCAGTTGCTGTTGAAGAATCAGTGCAAAAAAACAACTCACAGACAGACCGCGCTCAGCCAGAAAGCAGTTGCCAATTCCAAATAAACGCACATGTACAGTACTTTCCAAATAGCCGCCCCTGAGCGTTTATTCAGAATAGAACTGAATATGTGAAAAGTGCCAAAACTGAATAAACGCCCATGGGCGTTTTTACGGAAAAAAACCGGTAGCTTCTGGGCTTGAACAGTCAGTAATGTATTATCGCACAAAGAAGTAAATATGGGAGCAAGATCGGGTTGGTTAGCCTGGCTCTGGGCTAACGCTTTAAGACGAATGAGCTAATTCATCGGTGGTGGCAAGAAATTAGTATGAAATGCAAAAACTGTATCGCATTCCAAATTCTCATTCACTCGCTTTAGAGCTGTTATGTGCAGTTCGAACAACCTGCCACTTCGCCCAGTGACGGAGGTGCCGCCGGGCACAGTTGTACTGCCGCCGCTCGTTTCGTTCACAGTGCACCGGTCAGACGGAGGCGAGACCACCCCACATTGGTCCACGTTCACCTGAGAAAGTGCGTCAACCATCTACGCACCATCGGCCATTGATCCACCAA
This sequence comes from Sabatieria punctata, assembly GCA_030248155.1. NCBI lineage: Eukaryota > Metazoa > Nematoda > Chromadorea > Araeolaimida > Comesomatidae > Sabatieria > Sabatieria punctata. The sequence continues at coordinate 32,628 of JASANB010006117.1, read as the reverse complement.
TCAGCGGAATGGTCGTGATGCACTAACTATGTCGCTGGTATCGCGCAAAGCCGATAAAAAGATTATTCTCGGGTTGGTTTTCGATTTTCAGTTTTAACGCAGTTACCGCAAAGTACCGCACCTCGCGGATCTGCATAAATTGCTTAAAAGTTCTGTTGCAGTCAGTTGTGCGATTCATTGACTACGGCGACACCGTTGACCAATATGAGGATGCAGGACAGCGGTGCACTCGCGACAGCTATTCTGTGCTTGTTGAACGACAGAGGTGCCAACAAACTGCAATAACCACTGATTTAGATTTGCAAGACATTGACGACTGTCTTGTACCAGGTAAAGCTACAATGTTGTACCATATACTACTTATCGCTACAGTATAAACCACTGGTTTTCGATAAACAACAACAATTCATACTATCCGCCCAATAGGAAGCAGTCAGCGCAAATAGCTTCTTTACTACCAATTTAGCCCCTCGATTTGAATTTCATGGTGATACAAGTTCCTCAGAACTTTAGAAATAAAAATTTGTGAAATTTGACTGGCAAAAATGGACCCACGCATCTTTTATTGCTTATTTGATCAATATTTTCTCGGGAATTCTCAAGATTTAGTTTTACTATTGACGCCATTTCGTTATTTTTGCTTTACTATTGACCCTTAATTTTACGTTTTACTCTTATTATATACCACTAGTATTACTAATTTTTGTTTTACTTACTGTACTGTAGTAAAATAACGGTAAAGTACCTAATCAGCCATCTTTCTCTGTACTAAATTAGTACTTACTATACTGTATTTTTACAGATGACAGCGGAATATATTTTCTGAAATACAAGTCAAGTGTGAGTAAAGGCTGCGGTACAAGTGCTGCTAAAACCGTTACCATTAATTGTCACTGCACGAGAAAGTGGGCCATTTTGCGGGCCATGAGGAAGCAAAGAATTGAATGAGATTGTTGAAAATTTACATGTAGATGTAGTTTTGATAGAAAAGAACGAATTTGAAGTCCGTTTTGCCCTAGCTCTCTTTCTTCATCTGATATAGAACCCAGTACCTTCCACAGTATGACGAAACTCAATGTTGCTAAACTTAAAATTTAGATACTGATACATATGTAAAAATACACGCTGAATCTCATGGTGACATCTATTTTTTTGTTTAAAATCGAAAATTCCATTTTTTCGGACTCTGAAATTTTTAAAGCGAAAAAAACTCAAATTTTTGTCGTAGGAAAAGTCGTTTGAATGGCTTAAAAGATGCGCCATTTTGTCCTCTTTTGAATGGTATAAAGATATCTAGGGGTTGAATGGGGTGGACGGGCCACTTTGGCCGTTTGAATGCTCAAAAATCGATCATCTATTTTACTTTTTCTCAAAATAATGCCTTAGGATTAGTTTGTTCAGGTTATATGCATAACACTAATTGCAGAATGACGTTTTCATGCCTCAGATAGTTTAAACAGACCATTTGCTACTGTTTTCACATCTGCAGATAGGTGTCTCCTTCTGAGGTGCGCCATTTTGAGCATGACTTATGTGTGATACAGTAAGCGCCAACTCTTCTGTCAATTTCATGCTCTGAATTTCTGTCAATTTCATTGCTCAAACAAGCTATTCCTGAGAAATAAATGAGCAAGGTGTAGATTGTAGATAGGTTCTGACTGATAATATACCAAATAATGGTAAACAATAATATGTTCTGATATACCAAATAATAGGTGGTTTACTCAGTTTTACAGGCAATATTAGCAATTTTCGTTCCTGAATTTGTAAAAAATGCGACTAACTGGCCCAAAGAATATAAATGAGACGAGTGGCTTTCGGCTTCCGGCGGCAAGTACATACTGTATGTAGTAGAGGGAGAGGTTTAATGAGTTTGGACTTCGGCATTGCACAACGCAACAAAACAATTCGGTCTCGGCATCAAAATGAAGAGTTTATTGCGACTACACAAACAAACAATGACAATAGGAATGCAAAGGCTGAGTATAAATCTTTCAATTACATCTCAAAAAATTGGAGGAGGCTGGCTTTTTTGGTTTGGGCAAGCCCTCAGATTTCTTCTTTTCCCAATTTCTTCCCGAAATGGCCAGATGTTCTGTGGTGTGGTTTATTCTGCATGGTTGATATGTTCAACATTTTGATCCAATCAGGCTGTTGTTTTAGAGATGAGATGTGGCTCTTTGAATGCATATGCATTTCATTTGCTAGGTAGAAAATGACAAAAATGAAAACATTGTAGGGCTTCTACAACAACACTACAGTATGTAAATTGTAGAAACAAGTCAAGTTGACCATGTGCGGAAAATACACCAGAATTGCAAATAATTGACCCAAAAATTGTTTCCATGAATATTTTTGGGGCTGCATTTCTTGATGAGCGCAAGCCCTTGAAACCCCACCTCAAGTTACCCAACTGTTCCTGAAAATATCGTAATGGTGTGCGGAAATTAGAATAGGGAGTAGGGACAACCTCAGGCCTGTGGTGAGCGTTTCTGAGTTACAGTGTCGTCAAATGCCATTTTTGACTGTGTTGCTAACTGAAAATTGTAGTTTTCAGGTTTTGATCAAAAGCAGTTTCAGTGAAGATTTGAATGTCAGTTGACAGTGTTGTTGTAGAAGCCCTACAATGTTTTCATTTTTGTCATTTTTGCTAGCAAATGAAATGCATATGCATTCAAAGAGCCGCATCTCTAAAACAACAGCCTGATAGGATCAAAATGTTGAACATACCAACCTTGCAGAATAAACCACACATTAGAAAAACATCGGGCCATTTTCAGAAGGAATTGGAAAAACAAGAAATCTGAGGGCTTGCCCACACCAGAAAAGCTAGCCTCCGCCAATTTTTTGAGATCCAATCTTTGTGCCAGTTAGTCGTTTTTATAGAAATTCAGGAACGCATATTGCTAATGTTGCCTGTAAAACTGAGTAAACCACCTATCGTTTAGTACTATATTGCAGACAGAACATATGTACAATCTAGTACATCTTGCTCATTTATTTCTCACTAATAGCTGGCTTGAGCAATCTGTGGATATCGTCATTAGATATATTTCGTTGTCTTCTACCAAATACATTGGTTTAGTTGAAATTGAACAACCAAAAAATTGTATAGACAAAAAAACCAAAACTACATATTTGGCATTTTTTACCATTTTTGTAAAAACCACCTTTATCCAATCAGTCACATATTTTGAACTAATGATCCGATTAAGTTCAAATTCAAAATATGTCTATTAAACCGACTGAGTAAACAATACAAAGTAAAATATAAAAGAAATGTAAAATAATCATTGAACTTTTGCGTTCTGCATGAAATTGACAGAAGAGTCTGCGCTTACTGTATCACACATAAGTCATGCTCAAAATGGCGCACCTCAGAAGGAGACACCTATATGCAGATGTGAAAACAGTAGCAAATGGTCTGTTTAAACTATCTGAGGCATGAAAACGTCATTCTGCAATTAGTGTTATGCATATAACCTGAACAAACTAATCCTAAGGCATTTATTTTGAGAAAAAGTAAAATAGATGATCGATTTTTGAGCATTCAAACGGCCAAAGTGGCCCGTCCACCCCATTCAACCCCTAGATATCTTTATACCATTCAAAAGAGGACAAAATGGCGCATCTTTTAAGCCATTCAAACGACTTTTCCTACGACAAAAATTTGAGTTTTTTCGCTTTAAAAATTTCAGAGTCCGAAAAAATGGAATTTTCGATTTTAAACAAAAAAATAGATGTCACCATGAGATTCAGCGTGTATTTTTACATATGTTTCAATATCTAAATTTTAAGTTTAGCAACATTGAGTTTCGTCATACTGTGGAAGGTACTGGGTTCTATATCAGACGAAGAAAGAGAGCGAGGGCAAAACGGATTTCAAATTCGTTCTTTTCTATCAAAACTACATCTACATGTAAATTTTCAACAATCTCATTCAATTCTTTGCTTCTCTTTGCCATATTCAGTCCCAAAAATGAAACTTTGGCGTGGGGGCTCAATTGGTGGACTATTACGTTGGAATGGTTATATAACCACCGCCCAAAGGATATCCATGTTCGACGCTCCACGCTCGAGATACGGCCTTCTCAATCGTCGCAGTGACAATTAACACCCGTGTTGGGGACTTAAAAATTGGGGCATAGGGTAACTTTTAGAAGTACTTTCAGAATCAACGGTCGAATTTCATTTTCAATGAAAAAAATTTTTTTCGACCCCCTTTGCCCCCACTCGTCTGGAACCTCCTACACCGTTCTTTTTTATTTCATAATATTGAGCGCTATCAATTCCCTACAGTTTGGTATAAGCTACATTGGCTGACCCGTGAGAAAGTGGTGAAATATGGCTTCAAATTTGAAAAAATCCTCAATTTTAGTTTTGGTTTTGGTTTTAGTAACTAAAATTTGAGGATTTTTCAAATGAAGCATATTTCACCACTTTTCCCGGGTCAGCCAATGTGGCTTATACCAAACTGTAGGGAATTGATAGCGCTACATAATATGAAATAAAAAGAACGGTGTAGGGGGGTTCCAACGGTAGGGGGCCCAAAGGGGTCGGAAATTTTTTCATTGAAAATGGAATTCGACCGTTGATTCTGAAAGTACTCTTTCAAAAGTTACCCTAAACCCCCAATTTTTAGTCCCAACCTGTTAGTGCTCTAGAAACTCCAGCAGGAAATTTTGGTGGACAAAAACTAAAAATTTGAGGATTTTTCAACTTTGAAGCCATATTTCACCACTTTCTTCCATGGGTCAGCCAATGTGGCTTATACCAAACTGTAGGGAATTGTTAGCGCTACAATACTCTGAAATAAAAAAAACGGTGTAGGCGGGGTTCCAGACGAGCTAGGGGGCTCCAAAGGGGGTCGAAAAAAATTTTTTTCATTGAAAATGGAATTCGACCATTGATTCTGAAAGTACTCTAAAAGTTACCCTATGCCCCCAATTTTTAAGTCCCAACACTGATTAATGCGCTAGAAATTCGATTTTGAAATTTTGGTCCCATAGTTAAGCGGACCGATTTTCAGAAGGCCGTATCTCGAGCGTGGAGCGTCGAATCGGGATATCCTTTGCGGTGGTTATATAACCTTTCCATACGTATTAGTCCACCAACTTTGAGCCCTCCACGCCAAAGTTTCATTTTTGGGGTCTGAATACTGAAACTCGATTGGCCTAGAGACTGACTCTTAAAGGCCGGAAACAACTCCTGCAATATCAAATTGAGGGCGGCGAAATGCAGATATACTTGGATGGGGAGGGACCGGCGTATTTAATTGGAAGGTTGCCGCGTGTTCACCCTGCAAGCCAAGTTCAGGGCCCGGTGGACCTACACAACTATTGACTCGGATCACGATTATTACAATGAAATGTACATTCTGATTTGGTAAAAAATACAGTTTCAAACAGCACTTATTGTTTGCTTTGGCAAAGGCGGGCCTGTTCTGCCGTTTTCATTAATTGAATTAACTGTAAAAGTATCATTACGTATAAATAAAGGCAGTAAATGTTTACAGAATTAGTTTACAGTAGTGTTGTTACAATACCAAAATTTCCGTTTCACTATGACTATGACTACCACTCGTTTGAGTGCAATACCAGGGTAGTCAAATTTGACTATATTGTAGTCAAACCGTTTGACTCTGACTACGTTTTGTTATAAGCAGCAGGCTTTTCAAGCATATTTTGCACATTTCTAAAAGTTCGCTTTGGTCTTCGTTTGAGTACGTATTTATGGTAACGAAGGTATTCAAACTTTGACTTTGACTACCTGTCAGTTTGACTGCAATATCACAAAAGTATTAATTTTGACTTTGATTTTGACTAGTAGTCATAATGACACTAATAGTTTACAGAATATTCTAACTTGATTTTTGCTCTGGTTTCCGAGATATGGACAGTTCAAGTTATGCTGAAACTCTTATGGACAGTTCAAGTTTCGGTGAAACTCTAATTTCTGCAAATAGCAAGTTGATCTCGCGCCAAATTGCAGTTATCAATGATGGGCTATCGGCGTGTGTAGACATCAGAAAGTCTTTTGTAGGGAACAGCTGCATAGAAATATTACAATCACACTTTGAACGCATGGATATTAGCAGTGTCGTCAAGGTTTTCACAGCTCCGAAAACGTCGATTTTACACACAGTACATACGTAGTAAGTGTTGTGCCTTGTGCGTTTTGAGCAAAAAGAAGAATAAGCAGTTTAACCATCTCTTAAACTTGTTAGCATGTCGAGTAGCAGCAGCAGCGTAGCCGATAGATTAAATAAAGCAAGCCAAGCCGTAGCTTTGAAAAGGACTGGTATATGTATGTATATTGCTTGTTTAGTGATCGAGGTTGGGGAATCCAAGCAATAATCAAAAGATCAGGTTGGGGAATTCAAGCAATAATCAAAAGACGAGGTTGGGGAATTCAAGCAATAATCGAAAGATGAGGTTGGGGAATCCAAGCAATAATCAAAAGATGAGGTTGGGGAATTGAAGCAATATCAAAAGACGAGGTTAGGGAATTCAAGCAATAATCGAAAGATGAGGTTGGGGAATCCAAGCAATAATCAAAAGATGAGGTTGGGGAATTGAAGCAATATCAAAAGACGAGGTTAGGGAATTCAAGCAATAATCGAAAGATGAGGTTGGGGAATCCAAGCAATAATCAAAAGATGAGGTTGGGGAATTGAAGCAATATCAAAAGACGAGGTTAGGGAATTCAAGCAATAATCGAAAGATGAGGTTGGGACATCCAAGCAATAATCAAAAGATCAGGTTGGGGAATTCAAGCAATAATCAAAAGACGAGGTTGGGGAATTCAAGCAATAATCGAAAGATGAGGTTGGGGAATTCAAGCAATAATCAAAAGATCAGGTTGGGGAATTCAAGCAATAATCAAAAGACGAGGTTGGGGAATTCAAGCAATAATCGAAAGATGAGGTTGGGGAATCCAAGCAATAATCAAAAGATGAGGTTGGGGAATTGAAGCAATATCAAAAGACGAGGTTAGGGAATTCAAGCAATAATCGAAAGATGAGGTTGGGGAATCCAAGCAATAATCAAAAGATGAGGTTGGGGAATTGAAGCAATAATCAAAAGACGAGGTTGGGGAATTCAAGCAATAATCGAAAGATGAGGTTGGGGAATTCAAGCAATAATCAAAAGATCAGGTTGGGGAATTCAAGCAATAATCAAAAGACGAGGTTGGGGAATTCAAGCAATAATCGAAAGATGAGGTTGGGGAATCCAAGCAATAATCAAAAGATGAGGTTGGGGAATTGAAGCAATATCAAAAGACAAGGTTAGGGAATTCAAGCAATAATCGAAAGATGAGGTTGGGGAATCCAAGCAATAATCAAAAGATGAGGTTGGGGAATTGAAGCAATATCAAAAGACGAGGTTAGGGAATTCAAGCAATAATCGAAAGATGAGGTTGGGGAATCCAAGCAATAATCAAAAGATCAGGTTGGGGAATTCAAGCAATAATCAAAAGACGAGGTTGGGGAATTCAAGCAATAATCGAAAGATGAGGTTGGGGAATCCAAGCAATAATCAAAAGATCAGGTTGGGGAATTCAAGCAATAATCAAAAGACGAGGTTGGGGAATTCAAGCAATAATCGAAAGATGAGGTTGGGGAATCCAAGCAATAATCAAAAGATGAGGTTGGGGAATTGAAGCAATATCAAAAGACGAGGTTAGGGAATTCAAGCAATAATCGAAAGATGAGGTTGGGGAATCCAAGCAATAATCAAAAGATGAGGTTGGGGAATTGAAGCAATAATCAAAAGATGAGGTTGGGGAATTGAAGCAATAATCAAAAGATGAGGTTGGGGAATTCAAGCAATAATCGAAAGATGAGGTTGGGGAATCCAAGCAATAATCAAAAGATGAGGTTGGGGAATTGAAGCAATAATCAAAAGACGAGGTTAGGGAATTCAAGCAATAATCAAAAGACGAGGTTGGGGAATTCAAGCAATAATTGCGGCGCGCAATTGCAAATACACTCGTGCCTCGTTAATATGGCCACATCCGGACAAGGCCCAACCGGCCATATTATCGAAATGGCCCTCGTTGATATGGTTTCCTCAATTATATGGCCAGCTAGCTGGTGTACCAATCCTTTCGCCTACAATGGAAAACATACAGTAGTGATTTACGAGTTAATATGGCTATTTCAGCCAATTACCATCATTATTTCACCCTAATTTTGTCAGCCCGTAATTTGGACGATCAGTCGGCGCTGGACCTCAGCAAAGTCAAAGACCTCTGTGCGCAACTCGACATTCCATCCGAGTCTGTCAAGGAAGTGTTCCGTGACGGCAGAAAATCCGAAAATGGGCCGCGCATAATCAAACTTCTGTTCCACGACAGGCAGCAAAGCCACCGTCACAAGTTCCTCAGTCAGGCTCGAGGCAAAATGTTGCAGGACACGGACTTTCAAGGCTTGCGGTACAAACCCTTTGTGCGGCCAGATATGACTTTCAAGGAAAGGCAGGCCGATAAAGCGTTACGTGATGAGCTGAACCGACGTAGGCAAGAAGAAAACAACACCAATCTGGTCATCCGCAAAGGTCAGATTATTGACAAAACAGTTAGCTCGGTAAACTAAATAGGCCTGCCATGCCATTAGGATGTGATGAGTTTCTGGACTTTCTCTTGTTTAACGTGCGCGGAGTTCTTGGAAAAATATCTGAGTTGCGCTTTCTTTGTTCCAACTCACCTTGCGCAGTGATTGCTCTAACCGAAACCTTTCTAACAAACTCTGATGAAAATGTGTTGTTCAGTGATATTTTAGCTACGCATAACATTTTTCGAGCAGACGATGCGGCGCGCTTGGGCCGAGGAGGGGGAGTTCTCTTGTTGATTCCCAAATTTCTTAAATGCAAACTGATTAATGCAACGAGCGAAGAATTTTTTGAGTCACTTTGGTTAGACGTTTATGCTTACGGTGACAGAGTTTTGCTTCGTATTGGCCTTTATTACCGTACTCCATCGGCAAATCTGCGAAGTTCAACTGATCATCTTATTGACCACTTTGCTCGGTTTCTGGGAAAGAATAAAAGTCCAGTAATTATGTTAGGTGATTTTAATTACCCAGATATTCGGTGGGGAGAAATTGAGCCCGATCTCTCATCTGCCAGTCAGGACTTTCGTATTAGTTCCTTGGAATTTGGTCTAACTCAATGCGTACACGCTCCAACTCATGAGAGGGGTAATATTTTGGATTTATTTTTTGTAAATGAAGAAAAATTGATTCGAAGTCTGGAAGTTATTGATCCTTTAGCAATGTCTGATCATTTCGGTCTGAAAGTGTGTATGGGTCCATTTAAAGTCGAGATTAGGTCAAAAGTGTTCAGAAATTTTGCTAAGGCTAATATAGATGCTATTTGCTTGAGCCTTGCTAATGTTGATTGGATTTCAATCTTTAGTTTATGTACGGATGTTGATCAGTTTTGGTCTTCATTTAAATTTGAACTAAATCGAGTAATTGATGAATTTGTGCCCTTGTGTGTTGTTCGATCCAAACAAAACTCCTCCTGGTCTTTCGCTACTCGAAGAGCGCACAAGAGACAAAGGAGGTTGCACGATTTATACAAGAAAAATCGCACTGATGTGCATAAGCAAAACTGGTTAACGGCTGTGCGTGAGGCTAGGAGATTGAAACGTAGAGATGAATTTTTAGCAGAAAGTGATATTTTAAAGTCAGGGTCTAGAGATCGCTTCTGGCGATTTGTGAGATCTCGTTTGACCTGTAATACAGAAATTCCTGTGCTTGAGACAGATGCTGGCCTTCCGGTCTCTAATTCTAATGAGAAAGCTGAATTATTTAATAGATATTTTGCCTCTGTGTTTAAACTGGACGATGGTATTCCTTTAGTAACTCATAGCTTAGTTGAACCCCCGGTACTGTCTTATGTAAATGTAGATGTAGTAGATGTAGTAACTCATTTGTCACGGCTAGCATCTAAGAGATCTGCTGGTCCTGACGAAATACCTCAATTTTTTTTTGCGAAAACTTAGTTCAGTTATTGCTTTTCCTCTTGAGCGGATATTTAGCTTTTCATTGGCTTCTCAAAAATTGCCTGATGAGTGGAAGGTATCTAAGATAATACCATTACATAAGAAAGGTGCCTTTTCAAGTGTTCGAAATTACAGACCGATCAGTCTGCTTTGTGCTTCCAGTAAGGTACTAGAGTCAATTGTTAGGGAACGTTTGGTAAATTATTTACGGACAAATAATAAGATATCGACAGCGCAACACGGATTTTTGAGTAAGCGTTCTACGGTTACCCAATTACTTTCTTGCCTAAATGATTGGACAAGCATGTTGGATGCCCATCAAGTAGTTGACGTAATATATCTCGATATAGCAAAAGCTTTTGATAGTGTTTCTCACGTTCTCAAGTTGTTATTTAAACTTCGACAAATAGGGGTCTCTGGTACCCTCTTAGCATGGTTACACGCCTACCTTGTTGATAGAAAACAATATGTCTACTTGGATGGTAACTCCTCCTCCTTAGAAAATGTCAGTTCTGGTGTTCCCCAGGGCAGTCTGTTAGGCCCTGTTCTCTTTCTAGTTTATATAAATGATCTTGAAAATGTCATACGTTTTTCACATTTGAAGCTTTACGCAGATGACGCAAAGTTGTATTTTGCAACTAACAGGTTTTGCCAAAACGAAGTGCTAAAAGACGATTTACTCCATGTTTATGAGTGGGCTGCACAAATGCAATTGGATGTGGCTATCCAAAAATGCTCTGTTTTGCATCTAGGATACGGTAATGCAAGAACAGAATATCAAATTAGAGAAACTTTGCTACCCGCAGTGGATCAAATCGTTGACCTGGGTGTAGTTGTATCCTCTAATTTAAAGTTCTCTAGGCACTGTCATTATATTGTCACCAAAGCATTTCAGGCCATAAATTTAATTTTTCGGGTTTTTCAATCAAGAAACAGAAATTTTCTTTTGCAAATGTTTTTTTGTTTTTGTGAGGTCAAAACTTGAATATGCATCTGAGGTTTGGAGTCCATATTTGTTAGCAGATATTGATTTGGTAGAAAGAGTGCAACGCTCATTTACTCGCCGTTTACCTGGCTTGGAAACTTTAACTTACCCTGAACGTTTGCGGCAGCTAAAGATTAAATCTTTAGAAGAACGCAGAATAATCAGAGACCTGGTAATGGTTTTTAAGATAGTCAGGGGTCTTGCTGATTTGCCTGTTGAGTGCTTGTTTACTTTTTCCACTGAATCTCGTACTAGAGGTCACAGTTTAAAACTTTATCCTAAGCATTTTCGTCTTGATTTGAGCAAAAGCTTCTTCGCACATAGAGTTGTACATATTTGGAATAAATTGCCTTCTGAAATTATTGAGTCACAGTCTTTGGCTCGCTTTCGTGCAAAATTAGAACATGTTGATTTTTCTAAATACATTCGGGGTAGGGCTCTCGAGCCGGAAATCGGCCCAGCTCGCCCTTCGTTCTGACAGAAATGGTGTGCAGGCTTTGTTGTTGAATAAACTTTGAACTTTGGAAGAGATTGATTAGCTGCGGTTACAAACGATTCTATCGAACCATTCTATCTGGTTTTCGGTTTGCTCTTTGTCGCAGACCTACTAGATAGGGAGTAGTTCCGGAGCGGTTAGAATTTGCAAATTAATCGGGACCAAAACGTTAGGCGCCGTGGCTTTTGCACTGTTACACAGCCGTTAGCCTTTCTAAATTCAGCTCCGCTCACTTTGGTGCGTGCGCTGCCAAAAATTGATATGTTAGTTTACGAAACGATACCTACGATTTGTACGTTTGTTTGTACATTTGTTTAACAAAAACAATAGATTCTCGGCTGTTTATACACGCCATTCCGTCAAGAAGTAGATAAGTTGTATAATTACCCTCCCCATCCATGGGCGCCGTCTAGCTCCCTCTGCTTGTAGCGGCGGTTGGGGTTTGTAATTTCCGAATTTTTGCGAGAAAGTCAGCTTAGGAGGATCAAGCAACTTTTTAATAAGACTTTTACTTACCTTACTTCTTCTTTCTATCTGTCTGTAGAAATATTTCTTTATTGTGCACTTTTTCAAAAACTTGAGCTTTACTTATTGCGTTCTTACTGAGTTTCAAAAATTTACAGGTGTCCACATTACAGGTTCTGGTCCTGGCATTATGAGTGACTGGCTGTCTATGTATCCTGCTTTCCTTGACGTAGTTTCTTGGGGGGCAATAGTAAGGCAGCTCGAGTCTATTTCTGACCTCTATAATGCCTTCATCCTGAACCCGCGCATGTTTTGCCGTGCTCTGTGATGGTGGGGGACTCGTCCTGATGACTGTCCATATCAGATTCTACCGGCAGTGTTTGGCACCATTGTGCCTTTAACTGAAACCAACTGCCGCATCACGGGCATGCTTTCTTTACTGTATAGCTGTATAGCTACTGCGCATTATACATACAGAACGAAAAGTTATCTCTTATTTCAGCCATGTTGCTATTGTCACTGGCACCGGATGACCAACTGCGCACGGTGCCAATAACTGAAAATATTGAACATTCCATAGCGCACCTCCAGAGGCGCATTGGGAAGCTGTCCCATCTGTCTGACCTGGTGTACTCTGACGGATGGGGGTGGGATGATGCTGTAACTGAGTTTGCAGTACAGCTCTGCCACCAGAATAGGGAGAGTTTGCAGACTTTGAAAGTCTCCCTTTCTGACCCGGCCCGTTCTGCAGTCTTTCAAGCCTTGTTCGGACAGCAGTTTCCCAACATCCGTCACCTGTCTCTGGAGCGGTTTGAGCTGTCAGATCTTGGCGCTATTCACAACTTGATTGTTCAGTGCCCCCATTTAACTGTTGTTGAAGTAAGTTGGCTTGCCTGCTTCTTCGATACTAGCTGGTTCAAAAATAAATTTTCAGCTAGCGCCTAGAACTGACTTTGATCGGGTGGGGCAGTTCTTCTTTGAACGTAAGACTCCTGAAGAACCACAAATACAGGAGGTCACCATCACCGGAGACACGGTTGACTATCTTGTGGGCCAGGAGGTACTTGAATTCACACAAACTTTTCTACTTATATGTGTATATATTTCCTACTGTTGTTTCAGCTGCCGAACAAGTTCACAGCTTTCTGTCTCATCCAATGGAGTTGAGGTGGAGCAATTCTCTTCTCCTGCGAGTCAGAACTGTGAACTGTTTGAGCATAGCCACCATGGTTTCCTTGCTCACAGATCGTTGGAGGAATCTGCAGCCATTGCAGTTTCGTCTTCAACCAGACGAAGATGGGGGCGTCCATATGGACTTCCGTTTGGCTGGAAGTCGGGTGAACATTAGCGGTCAGCTCGGGATCTTGCCTGACAGCTGTGATGCTTGTCGGCAATTCGTGTCTGTGGACTATATCAACCACACCATACCATAGTTCACCTTGCTAACTGCCATCGGTATTGGGTATTTAACAATTTGTTTAACCTCACCTGTGTAAAAATGATCACGTGTACCTCTAAAATTTTATTTGTTGTGCTATATAGTATTACCTGATTCCAGTGGCGTATCCAGGATTTTTGAAAGGGGGGTGTAAAATTTTGAAAGTGCCTGGTTGGGCTGCCCAACCAGGGTAAGAAAATTTAGCAAAATTAGGCTTCATACACGCGTTTAAAACGCATTCCGAGCTTAAAATTAACAGAAATTACTAGTTTTAGTAGTTTATAATGGACTGGTTGGGCTTCTGCCCGACCATACATGTAGGAGGGGGGGGTTTGGGGGGGTTTAGCCCCCCCAGGCCCGATTTTCGGCAAACCCCCCCCCCAGCCGAATTCCGGGGGGGGGGGGGGTTCTGAAACCCTATTTTGGGTTACAAACTGCTAAAATTCAGGGTTTCAAGACTTATATACCGTAATTTAGCATTTCAAAAGCCCTAAATAGGGTTCCGGAACCCTAGTTAGGGTTTCAGAAACCCAAAGTAATGCCTCCGGAACCCTATTTAGGGTTTCAGAAACCCTAAATAGTGTTCCGAAACCCTGTTTTGGGTACCTGAAAGCCTAAATAGGGTTCCGGAGCCCTAATTTGGGTTTCAAAAGCCCTAAATAGGGTTCCGAAACCCTGTTTTGGGTTTCTGAAACCCTAAATAGGGTTCCGGAACCCTAATTTGGGTTTCTGAAACCCTAAATAGGGTTCCGGAACCCTAATTTGGGTTTCTGAAACCCTAAATAGGGTTCCGGAACCCTAATTTGGGTTTCTGAAACCCTAAATAGGGTTCCGGAACCCTACTTTGGGTTTCAAAAACCCTAAATAGGGTTACGGAACCCTAATTTGGGTTTCACAGAGACTAAACAGGGTTTCTGGAGGCCCAAAGTAGGGTTCCGGAACCCTAATTTGGGTTTCAAAAGCCCTAAATAGGGTTCCGGAGCCCTAATTTGGGTCTCAAAAACCCTAAACAGGGTTTCAGTGCCCTAATTTTTGTTTCAAAATCTCTAAATAGGGTTCCAGATACGCATTTTAGCTCTATTCTGTCGAGTAAAATAGAGCTTTTTTGCATGTTTTAAAGCAAAAACATGTTTTTTGCACGTTTTTAATAAAAAATAGGATTTTCTGCACATTTTAAACCAATAAATAGGGTTTTAAACGGAATTTTTGCACTTCAGACAAGATTTTTACACCATTTTTAGTCCTCAAAACCCTGTTTTGAGCCCAAAAAAAGGTCGCTAAAACCCACTTTTGGACACCAAAAAAAGGTCGCTGAAACCCCCTTTGGAAATAGTGCTGAAACCCTATTTTGGATCTGGAAACCCCCCCCCCCAGCCGAAAACCCAGCTACATGTATGTGCCCGACCAAGGCGAGACAATTTTAAAATTTAGCCTTCAAAAACGCATTTAGAAGTACCGTTGTCAAGTAAATTAGTTTAGTAATTTACTTACTTTTTAATTTACTTGCACCTCCACAAAATAATTTACTTACTTTTTAATTTACTTTGACCGATTTACCAACAATTTAATTTGATTTTAATTTACTTTCAACTTCTAATTAAATTCTAATTTACTTTTCTATGCAAAAATTGCCGAAAATGCCACAAAATCACCAAATATCTGAGTATGGATTTCTAGTAAACTGATGGCACTATGACTCTAACTCCATCCTTTTATTAAGCTTCATGTTTTGGTAAAATCAGTTGTTCAGAAATGGATTATAATTATTTTTTCTAGGAGCAAAGCAACAGATGTAAAGCTTTAGCTAACATTGTAATTTATGAACAGACCGGAATTTGATGAAACAAAGCGGTTTTTATGCATCAGTGCATACATGTATCAGGGAGTCTGGGGGTCTGCCTCCACCCGACTTAGGCCAGACCCCCCGGATGGGGACCCCCGAGACGATTTTCCCGAGCCTCCCCTCCGATTTTTCTGGCAAGTAATTTTTTGAGCAAATTTTTGCGATTTTTTACAATTTCAGACACAAAAATAGCCAAAATAGCCTGCAAAACAGCAGTTTTTAGCTGTATTTCAGCCCAACTTAGAGATTTTCGACGATTTTTAGCCGAAAAATTACGATTTTTGAGTGTTTTTAGTGCCCAACCCCTCCCAAAATTTGGGCTTAGATCCCACGGCCGGCGCCAGACCCCCAACCCCCTCCCCCTTCGGCAGACGGCAGATGACCTGTGATGTATGTATGTATGTGATGGTTGCACGAAAACTGTAGCTTCACATTATATGTAGTATAGGATTCCAATTAAGATTTCAGAGAAAATTGTGTTGAATGATCTGCTGCATTGCAGTTGGGTTTCCATTCTCAACAGTGAGAGCATATGTACAATGCATTCTGTGGTTAAATAGACAGACAGAAAAGGCACAGAATCACACAAAAGTTATATGCGAGAGCCAAGACTACCACAGATCGAGTAGTCAATGAAGCAAATTACAAGTAAATTAGAAGTAAATTGAAAGTAAATTTTTCAGGCTTTTCGATCTAATTTAAGAGTCAGTGTCTGATTCGATGGAGTCTTGGTATTCAGACCCAAAATTGAAAGTTTGGCGTAGAGGGCTGTAAGTTGGCACACTAATACTACTTGATGAGTTATTCAACTGCTGCTGAGGAATTCCCAATTCGACGCTCCACGCTCGAGATAGAAGCCCGCGAAAATCGGCTTGCTTAACTATGGGACGAAAATTTCCAACTTGAATTTCTTTCTTACTGACAAGGGTTGGGACTTAAAAATTGGGGCTTTTAGGTAACTTTTCGAGTAGATTAAGAATCTTTAGTCCAAAATTGTTTTCGATGAAAAAAATTTTTTTCGCCCCCTTTGGAGCCCCCCAGCTCGACTGGAACCCCCCCCCTAGATGCACTTTTTTATTTTAGAATTTCGTAGCGCTATTCAGGGCCTACATTTTGGTGTAAAATATTCAAGATTTGAGAGGTAGGTTTTTGAGAAAATTCACTTTGAATGTCCAAAACCTGGAAAAATCGCCAACTTTCACTGTGCTCGGAAATGTCGCAAACGATTCCTAGCCTTTAAATCGTAACTGAGACCTAAAAATTGGGGCTTTTAGCTAACGTTTCGAGTAGATTAAGAATTTTCAGTCCAAAATTGTTTTCGATGAAAAAAAAAAATTTTCGCCCCCCCTTTGGAGCCCGCCAGCTCGACTGGAAGCCCCCTAGACGCATTTTTTTACTTTAGAATTTCGTAGCGCTATTCAAGAGCTACATTTTGGTATAAAATATTCAAGATTTGAGAGGTAGGTTTTCGAGAAAATCGACTTTGAATGTACAAAACCTGCTTTTTTGTCCCTATTGTCTGGCGATTTTGTTCAAAGTGAATTTTCTCAAAAACCTACCTCTCAAATCTTGAATATTTTACACCAAAATGTAGGCCCTGAATAGCGCTACGAAATTCTAAAATAAAAAAGTGCATCTAGGGGGGGGGGGTTCCAGTCGAGCTGGGGGGCTCCAAAGGGGGGCGAAAAAATTTTTTTTCATCGAAAACAATTTTGGACTAAAGATTCTTAATCTACTTGAAAAGTTGCCTAAAAGCCCCAATTTTTAAGTCCCAACCCTTGTCAGTAAGAAAGAAATTCAAGTTGGAAATTTTCGTCCCATAGTTAAGCAAGCCGATTTTCGCGGGCTTATATCTCGAGCGTGGAGCGTCGAATTGGGAATTCCTCAGCAGCAGTTGAATAACTCATCAAGTAGTATTAGTTTGCCAACTTACAGCCGTCTACGCCAAACTTTCAATTTTGGGTCTGAATAGGGCAAAGGGCCAGGACTCGATCGATTCAGACACTGACTCTTAATTTACTTTTTACTTGCTTCGCCATTTTCGTCAGAGATTTAATTTTATTTTAATTTACTTGCCACTTAATTTACTCTTCGGAACTAAATTATTTTCGAATTTAATCTAATTTTAATTTTAATTTACTTGACAACGGTATTTAGAAGGCATTCTGAGCACAAAATAGACAGTTTTAGTACATAATTCATTAGTTTCTTATATTTTTGACAGACTTTTTTCCTACCTCCACCGCAAAGGGGGGGTGTACACACCCTACACCCCCCTGGATACGCCACTGCCTGATTCTTTCATTTCTAGTGATCTATTCTCGAGCTTTATCGCGTCCTTTACTTATATGCCAATCTTGTCAATACGTGATTACTATCATATGTACTGCTGTGCTGTGCAGATAGTTGGCGAGCAAAGTGCAATCCTGTATATTTCTAATTCTTCTTTGAATAAACTATCGTCGCCCCCTGTGAATCTCCTGTTCAACAAGGGGCCATTTGATTGACGTGCTGACCGGCCTTTTCTTTATTTTGCGGCTTTTATGTTTTTTTAGTTTGCTTGAAGAACGCTCAAAACATGGAATTCTCTTCCGGCTTTTATGTTTTTTTAGTTTGCTTGAAGAACGCTCAAAACATGGAATTCTCTTCCGGCTTTTATGTTTTTTTAGTTTGCTTGAAGAACGCTCAAAACATGGAATTCTCTTCCGGCTTTTATGTTTTTTTAGTTTGCTTGAAGAACGCTCAAAACATGGAATTCTCTTCCGGCTTTTATGTTTTTTTAGTTTGCTTGAAGAACGCTCAAAACATGGAATTCTCTTCCGGCTTTTATGTTTTTTTTAGTTTGCTTGAAGAACGCTCAAAACATGGAATTCTCTTCCGGCTTTTATGTTTTTTTAGTTTGCTTGAAGAACGCTCAAAACATGGAATTCTCTTCCGGCTTTTATGTTTTTTTAGTTTGCTTGAAGAACGCTCAAAACATGGAATTCTCTTCCGGCTTTTATGTTTTTTTAGTTTGCTTGAAGAACGCTCAAAACATGGAATTCTCTTCCGGCTTTTATGTTTTTTTAGTTTGCTTGAAGAACGCTCAAAACATGGAATTCTCTTCCGGCTTTTATGTTTTTTTAGTTTGCTTGAAGAACGCTCAAAACATGGAATTCTCTTCCAATTCAGGTCATCATAGCACAAAACCTTGCTTCTTTTACTCGAGAACTAAGAAAACTGAACTTTGACCAGTACCTAAATTCTTTGTAATTTCTAACGTTTTACTAATGTCTGTTTAAGGTGGTTGTAAAGCCCTTGTGTACTGTTGATTGGCTATACCGAACCCATACCAGAAAATGGGTGCTTTTGGGAATACCTACCCAATAAATACCTGCCGATTCCAGGCATTCTAATAAATACCCATACCCGGATTACCGATTATTTTGGAAATACCCAGGTATTTGGGAATCGGTATTGTTTGCCCACTTTAGTGCCTTTTTGTCGAAAATTCCCTATGATCACTTCGTTTTCTTTGTAATTTTGCATTTCTGGGGCATGCAGAAACACATTCTATTACGATATCCCTCCAAAATCTGCCCCAACTCCCAGTCCCAAACTTGTTTTGTCATTAGAAAGCGTTGGGCAAGTTTTGGCTTAACTTCACTCTGCTATTTAATAATTAAGTCTCTATGTACTTGATCTACAGTACATTCACAATCAACAAAATAGCCCCGCATTTTGTCAAAGCTCGTTAGATCTGCATACAGTACACTAGCATGCCTTAAAATGTCCGGGGGTCCGAATCCATATTACCAAAAAACGCGAAATGATGAAGAAATCTTCTGTTTGTTTCCCGTAGAAGAGGAGAGTAGGAAGACAGATCAAGAGAGGCTTTCTGACGAATTGCGCCTGTTTTACTCTCCGTTTTACCAGAACTTTTATTATTGTTCGTGATGGCCACGTTGTCGCAGTCGTCGATGGAGTTCGCCCTGAACCTGTTCCGGGTGGCGGCCGACCCAGGCAAGAACGCGTTCCTGTCCCCGGTCAGCATCTCCACTGCTCTTGCCATGACCTTCGCCAGCGCCGCCGGTAGCACCGCCCAACAGATGAACGACGTCCTCTTCGCTGGTGCGTTCCTTTCTTTTTGTTTGGACAGTTTTAGTCGAACACTAATAATACCTTTTTTGTTCGCGTGCTTGCTAAATAGCTTTGTCTGACGCTAAGCTGTAAGCGGACGTTTGAAGAAGGAACGTAAACGGGGCCACACAATTGCTTCGAGCTGGAACTTAGTAGTAGCTTCTAATTTGTGTTCGCTTCCAAATTCAATTGAATAAAATTCAATTTAATTAAAAAAAATGATTGGGTTACCAAGGTGTTACTGTTAGAGTGTTGAGGAGTGAAGCCAGAGGCAGTGCACGCAGGAATGGAGAAGATGGTGGCTTTGCTGACTCAGCCCACGCAAGGGGACCACCTACAGACGGCTAACAAGGTCTACGGACAGAAAGGAACCAAACTGCAGCCGGAATTCGTTGCTCTTCTACTAAAACACTACAAATCTGAACTGCAGTCGGTCAGTTTTGAACTTTGATAAAGTAGTAAGGTGCCGACTGATGTTGGGATTGGTTTTGTATTTATCACACAGAGTTGAAGACGACTAACCAACGGCAGTAATTAACGGAGTCCAGTACATGATAATCACTTTAGGTTAGATTTTCGGCGGGGCAGCGAGATTTGAGTCAAGTGTCCAAAGTTGTACTGAACTGCACATGTCCTCCAGGTAAAGCCTTTTGCAATTCTGCAGCACTGATCCTGGTTTCCTAAATATAAATGTACCGTTTTTGACATGTGTAATACATTCACACCTGGGGAATGTTTGTCATTTCAACAAACGCCACTCGCGTTCCACTGCTCTTGTCCCGTAGTAAGGTACAGTTTGTTTCGCCCCCAAAATACGCGAATGCATTTTCAAGTCTGAAACCTTTTCCCTTAATGGTTTAAAACTACTCTCTTAGAGGGACTCTGCGTTAGAAAGCAGAAATTCTGCGCAAATTGCGGTAGAATTCTCTGCCGTGTTTGCTACAAATGTTAATTCTGCGCTATCACGCAGAATGTCTGCGTGCATCAAAGCAGAATATTCTGCGTTATTGCCTACGGTAGAGAACGTTAAGAATTCTGCGAATTCTTGTATGCGCAGAATAATCTATGATGTTATTCTTCACAGCGCTCTTAAAAAGGGCATTTTGAAAATGTAAACACTTTTATTGTACAGATACGAATAGAACACACAATTCGCTGTCAAACAACTCCAAACATAAAAGTGAATCAGCCCATACATGTAACAGGTCATCCGCCGATGGGGGGAGGGGGGTTGGGGGGTCTGGCGCCGGCCGGGAGAGTCTGAGCCAAAATTTTGGGGGAGGGGGTGGGCACTAAAAAAACCTCAAAAATCGAAAAAAATCGCTATTTTTTGGCTAAAAATTGCCAAAAATCGCTAATTTGGGCTGAAATACAGCTAAAAAGTGCTGTTTTGCAGGCGATTTTGGCAATTTTTGTGTGTGAAATTGTAAAAAATTGCAAAAATTTGCTCGAAAATTTACTTGCCAGAAAAATCGGAGGGGGGGTCGGCGAAATCGTCTCGGGGGGGGGGCCCCATCCGGGGGGGGGGGGGGTCCGGCCTAAGTCGGGTGGGGGACAGACCCCCCAGACCCCCCTGTTACATGTATGAATCAGCCTAAACATGAGAGAAGAAGAAAAGCTATTTCATCTGGCACACCATTCGATCATAAAACTCTGAAATTCTAGACCGCCTACTGCCTTTTACAGTTAAAGGAACGCCAAACAATTTTTGCAGAAATCCATAAACAGCGCACAGCTCGGGCGGAAAGTTGGTATGAAACACATAAAAACTCACAAACAAATATACAACGGCGTAATTTAGAGAGCGTTCAGGCACCTGCACTGTGTGGAGATTGACTACGACAAACACCTGAGATGGTTCTTCGTTTTCTTCACCAGTCGCCGTTATAGCCAGAATGAATGGCTGCGAAAGTTCCAAATCTTCTCTGCATTCCTTGATCAGCTCTCTTAGACTCCTGCCGTTCTTCAGCTAAAACGTCAAATCATGAAAGCCATATAAAACTCAGTTTACGCTTACAGATCTAAACTGGATAAAATGATCCACAGCTTTTGAAACTGGCAGCTTGTCTTTCCTTTCATTTGGTCCAACCTTTCCTTTCGCGCTCTGAACTGAGGGAGCTAGGAGGCAGGGCAGTACCAAAAGAGAGAGGCTGCTTTTTTCCTCTAAAATTGCAAAAATACACTGCCGGTTAAATCACAACTACGTAAACTGCATTAATAGTACCAGGCAGAAGTGATTCCGACCTGATTGATTGGCCATCAAGAAACTTCTCCATCAGCTTCCGCTGTACTGCGTGAGGTTTGACCCGATTGGATGCTTCGGCCAGAATGAAGTCAACCGCACGTGTCCATTTGTTTAGCATTGTATCAGCTGTCACTCCATCAAACATAAATTCGAAATCCTCCAGCATCTAGTACAACACTCAAGATACTCAAGTGGTAAAATAACCAAAATAAGAAACTACAGACTAACCAGATTTGGTACTCGAAGAAAGGAGGGATATTTGGCGACAATTTTCTCTGCTGTTACTGTTGAGTCTTGAACCAAGCAACGCAAATAGGTAACCACAGAATTAGTAAGGTCGTTGCAAGCCGCGGCAGCTAGTTCACACGTTTTGACAGTCACAGAACTATCAGCTCTTAACGCGGTCAAAATAATCGTCCCATTTTGATTAATCTCAGTCCAGAGTTCCTCCAAGGTTGCAGCAACGTGCTTAGAGGTATCGGTAGACTCGACGTCTGCCTCATCTGAGAGCTCTTCATTGTCAATCGTGTCCGGAAATGCCGAGCTCGCAAAGTTGATGGGAACTGCAGCACATTCACGTTGCAATGAGTCGGCGTGATGGCTTGTAATGTGTTTCTTCCAACCATACTCAGTACTAAAGCTGCGCACACATCCAGATTGTCCGCACAAGTACGGTGTAACCCACTGGTCTCTGTGTTGTTTTCTCAAATGGAGTTTTAACGAATCGAATCCGTCCAACGCCAGTTTGCAGAACGGACACAGGAGCATAACGAGAATTTTACGCTAGCTATGGAGCTCTATTCAACACAAACGCATACTTAACGGCCGATTTCTACTCTGTAGAGCGGCTCTGCGCAGATAACGCTGACCGCCCTACGAGTGTAAACCATCAAACATCGCTGACTAATCAGCTGGGTATCGCATAAAGCACTGCCGGGTAAACATCGCAGTGCGTTCTGCGCGGTTGATTTCGCAGAGCCCCTCTTAGAGAGTACCAATATAAAAGCCAGTTTTTCTAGGAATCGACTTTTGCTCCTTAACCTCCGGACAAATCTCAACTTTTTGTCTCCGATTTGGCTAAAATTTTGTATTTTGGTTTAATTTGACCTAAAAAGACATTTTATCACCTTCTCGGCCATTTTTGAGAGGGTCACTTTTTCGACCCAACCTCAGCTTTTGACTTATAACTCGCAAACGAATCAACGTAGAACGTTGGCGATTGCATATTTAGAATCAGAAGAGCGTTCTCTTTCAAACGATACCCTAGTCGACCATTTTATTTGACAAAAAATTTTTTTCGAACCCCTTCCGGACAAGATTTGACCCCCCTACAACCCCATTCCGATAATTTTATTTCATGGAAATGTAGCGCTATCTATTCGCTTTCGAACGCACAAAAAAATCGAGAAAAAAAGGGGGGGTAAATTGAGTTTTTGGGCCTTGAAAGTTGAAAATCCGTGAAATTTTATATAAATTTGCCTTTCAGCATGCATACTGTACAATGTACACTGCAAAGAGCAGAACATGGTCAATTGTGGACCGATCTCCAAGATTTCTGTCATACATATTACACAGTATCTCTAGCATACAGTGCACAATTCTGGACTTGCTTAATGCTTTCTGACACGCGAGTTAGCTTGCTTCTTGGTGCATTTAACAGTCAGTCTCTGATTCGGTCCAGTCTTGCCCTTATCCCTATGACAAGTTGAAAATCGAACTTTTGTTTGGAGAGTAGTGTTGCCAGGTGTAGTATAATAATATACCTGTAGTATAACTGACCTTCGAAAAGTATTGAAAAATCGACTGTAGTACGTATGTAGTATAAAAATGTAGTATAATTTTAGATTTTGTAGTATAAAATGTAGTTATAATTCAACATTTCCATTTCAGATGTCATCTTTCCCCAATTTTTGAGAAAACTCGCCAGTATTTTTCTGTTTGAAAACAGGTTTTTCCTTCTTTCACATCAAATTGACATAATTATTTATTCTCAATGAGAAAAATTAAAATAAATTGGTGAATGTATGCGTTTTTGGCGAAACAATCAATTTTTTCTAGCCGCTTTGATTGATTTTCAACAAATAATGACTTCAATGGTTAACCAAAGGAAAAATACAGTTTGATGGCATAGATTTATAGAAAAAGTAAAGTTGGATCACATCCATAACAAATAGCGCTAGGCTTAGACTTAGGCTTGGCTTAGTTTCCGGCTTATTGTCGAGTTTTGGTTCCAATCGGTGTTCTGGCAGCAGTCTGGACGTGCTGGAAATAGCTAGAACAGAGAAGACACGGCGCCAGAAGACGCTATTTACGGACCTTAAGAACGATAAATACTTAAGAGAACCGATAATCGGGCTGCTTACCAGCTTACGCCAGTCATGACGAACGTATTAAAGAAACTTTATAATAGTAAAACTATAACGCGACACAAAGAAAACAGATTCACTGTATCACAGCCGGTCAGTGAGTCGTCACCGCAACGCACACAACAACAACGAGCGGACGTGGCGGGGCATGGGGGCGTGATAAGCAGGCAGCTCGCAATTCCAATAATTATGATTCACAATCGAAGGATGATTGGTCTCATAATTTGGGCACCGATTACTCAATTGGTGGAGCGTCTGCGGAAACAAAAGAAGTGCGAGTGAAAAACGTGGTGTGCTCCTCTACTCAGGTAGTGGCTGCACAACCGTGCATATTGGATTCCAATGTGCAAGTGATTTCTGGAATGTCTGCAGCCCCATTGGTGGACAAATCCAAACAAACCACGTTTGCACTCACGGAAAACAAGAAACAGTTGGAAGAAGTTGGAGTGGTTAAGTATGTGGAAAACTATTCGGTCGATCATTCGCTGCAGCTGAGGGACCATCCGCCTAACAAGGGGGCTACGTGTTGTTATGACGGAGACCACAATGCAGAGACGAAATTTGCCCAGTTTGCTGAGAGCGCAGTGCAGCCTAGGTTGTACTGTATTGAAAAGCATTTGATTGGCATCGACTATTCACCAACATTGAACACAATTGAGAAAAGTCAGATGTTGCCTCAAGATATTGTTAACGAGGTGCAGTGCAAATCACAAGTTTGTACTGTAGCGAAAGACGTGATCGATGTTACCTCAGCAACAACGGATGCCAAAGTCGTCTACATGCCAGAAAAAGTTCGGAAGCCGGCTAAAGAGAAAATGGAAATGGAAAAAGAGATGCGATGGGTGATGGACGAACACAGATGGCACAAATTGAAAGACGTAGAAGTGACCCAAGGGACGTTCATGAGAGAAAAGAAGTCGGTCAATTCTACTATGGTGCAGCACACCACCGATAAAGTCAAGTGCCACGGGTGTTCTCGATGATGCCACAGGACTAAAATGGGCATCGAGAAAGAAGAGATGCCTGAAGATGAAGAGGCCGAAGATATGGACCTCAATTTCATCTTCTACCCCCCTTAGCTTAAAACCAACCAATACCTGTACATATTTGTAAATAGTCTAACATAACTAACCCTATGTGTGTTACTAACCTTTATGAAATGTTAACTAACTATGTAACTAACTATGTATTGCATGCATTGTCTATTTAGTTGATGGTCTGCGTACATAAGTCTGTTGTATGGCTAAGTATTGTGCGAATTCTGCTCAATATTATTGTGTTTTGTTGTGCTATTGTCTATTTGTATGAATTATGCTGTTTATTGTTATCCCTCCCGATCAATGGTGCTGTCAGGACAATGCCCGTCAGGCACAGATGTAGCCATTTGACGTTCATTGAAGGATTCTGCTGTGAAGTTCAACTGGGTTTGGAAATTTGGAGATGCTTGACAGTTGACCCCATGTACATGTGAACATCGGTCAAATATGGAGACTGATACAGAACCAAGCATAGACGAATCAGCTAACTTGAAGACAGCAAGAGTCCTGCAAGCAGTATGCTAAGTCAGTAGAGAATCTGGTACAGCAGCAAAGACTGTCTCCTTACAGACTCTGCCTGATTAGCAAACAAGCTTTTCACACAGCTCAAGTTGTTGTTTCCAGTTTGGCTGAGAGTTTCGTTTCTGGGTACTCTGGTACTCCATTAACGATCGTATGTTTTCATGGAATTGGTGGATCCGGCCTAGCCATTCAAATGTCAAGTTCCAGAAGAATGAACCAGCAGGATCGGTTGAAAATGTGTTCGTTGAGCAATATCGCGTTTCATCTTTTGCTGAGAGTTGAGAAGCAAATACCGTTTGCTTCTTGAATTGCTCACCGATTCACCAACTCTTGATCAACTACATCTGGGAGACGACCGTGTTTTGTACATATCGTGTATCAACAGCCACAGCAACCGTCACAAATCGATGTAGAAAAGCGCCGTTTGGGAGTCGCCACTAGCAGTTTTGGATTTGCTGAGAGCAGTGCAGTGTGTTTAAAACGCATTGTACTTATCATCTTTAACAACTTCTTCAACCTACGCTCAAATCAACTCAAGTTCTGTGGTAAGAAGAGAAGTAACAACTGATGAAGGAGCTGCCAAAAGCGTGCTAATTCCTCCTAAAAGCTAGCTAATAAAAACGGACAATTGTTCGAAAAGAACTCAAGAGGAATGGTAGACTTACGGTCAGCAAGGACAGTTCGGATCAGTTCTACCCAGAATTGAGCTTCAGAATGCCACAGTCTTGATGGAGGTTCCTGAACCGAAACAACACTCACCACTACCATTACATCTTTAACAATCATCTTGCAGTGTGTAGCGTCGGCGCGTTTATGTGCCGTATGCTCATCTTTTCTATCCAACAACCACCAACCGCTGCTAATCAAGTCAAGTGAACCAAAAGAGGTGCAAGTCGAAGACCTTTAACAAGATCATTGTCACAGACGAATGGATGTCTGCTTGAATGCAGTTTTGGCATACAAGCGTCGGTTGCCTTGATTGTGAGTCTGGCCAGCTTGCACTCAGAATCAGCCAGCGTTATTGCCATGATGTCTTCAACTGCAGTGTGCAGCACCGGTAGATTTTGTACCGTGTGCGTATCTTCCATTCGTTCAGCCACTAACAAGTTCGAGCCATTGGCAAATCGTTCAAAGCGTCAGGTGGAACAGCTGTCCAACAAGGGGGCGAGAGAAGCTCTTCTGACGCCAGAACCGCCTTTTACACCAGCCAAATTTCTTGACATGGCCGAGCAACTTTCTACTAATTGCCTGCTGTCGTTCGGGTGTATGCTCATGTCATGCCATCCAAGAAGCCTTTTCCTATGTACCATCCTGTTTGCAGTGTGCAGTGCCGATACTGTTTAGTATCGTGTACTAGCTTTATCTTTGCGCAGGAAAGACCGGCGATTAATCATTTGACGCGCTTGCCAGGACGTCAAGCCAACAAGGGGGCTCTGTAACGATCAGCATCTATTCTTGTCTTATTCATGTACTAATAACTCTGTTCTATGCCCCTGGAGCGTGGAGCCATTTCAAGGACTACCCAAGGCGGAGAACGCTGTCGTGCGCTCATTGGCTGGATGCGGCTATCGGATTCACCCAGAAAGCCACGCCCCCACGCCCCGCCATGTCCGCTCGTTGTTGTTGTGTGCGTTGCGGTGACGACTCACTGATCGGCTGTGATACAGTGAATCTGTTTTCTTTGTGTCGCGTTATAGTTTTACTATTATAAAGTTTCTTTAATACGTTCGTCATGACTGGCGTAAGCTGGTAAGCAGCCCGATTATCGGTTCTCTTAAGTATTTATCGTTCTTAAGGTCCATAAATAGCGTCTTCTGGCGCCGTGTCTTCTCTGTTCTAGCTATTTCCAGCACGTCCAGACTGCTGCCAGAACACCGATTGGAACCAAAACTCGACAATAAGCCGGAAACTAAGCCAAGCCTAAGTCTAAGCCTAGCGCTGTTTGTTATGGATGTGATCCAACTTTACTTTTTCTATAAATCTATGCCATCAAACTGTATTTTTCCTTTGGTTAACCATTGAAGTCATTATTTGTTGAAAATCAATCAAAGCGGCTAGAAAAAATTGATTGTTTCGCCAAAAACGCATACAATCACCAATTTATTTTAATTTTTCTCATTGAGAATAAATAATTATGTCAATTTGATGTGAAAGAAGGAAAAACCTGTTTTCAAACAGAAAAATACTGGCGAGTTTTCTCAAAAATTGGGGAAAGATGACATCTGAAATGGAAATGTTGAATTATACTACATTTTATACTACAAAATCTAAAATTATACTACATTTTTATACTACATACGTACTACAGTCAATTCAATACTTTTCGAAGGTCAGTTATACTACAGGTAGCATTATTATACTACACCTGGCAACACTACTCTCCAAACAAAAGTTCGATTTTCAACTTGTCATAGGGATAAGGGCAAGACTGGACCGAATCAGAGACTGACTGTTAAATGCACCAAGAAGCAAGCTAACTCGCGTGTCAGAAAGCATTAAGCAAGTCCAGAATTGTGCACTGTATGCTAGAGATACTGTGTAATATGTATGACAGAAATCTTGGAGATCGGTCCACAATTGACCATGTTCTGCTCTTTGCAGTGTATGCATGCTGAAAGGCAAATTTATATAAAATTCCACGGATTTTCAACTTTCAAGGCCCAAAAACTCAATTTGCCCCCTTTATTCTCGATTTTTTATGCGTTCAAAAGCGAATAGATAGCGCTACATTTCAATAAAATAAAATTATCCGAATGTGGGTTGTAGGGGGGTCAAATCGGGTCCGGAAGGGGTTCGAAAAATTTTTTGTCAGAAATTTGGTCGACTAGGGCATCGTTTGAAAGAGAACGCTCTTGATTCTAAATATGTAATCCCGAACTTTCTATGTTGATTCGTTTCCGAGTTATAAGCCGAAAGCTGAGGTTGGGTCGAAAAACTGACCCTCTCAAAAATGGCCGGGAAGGTGATAAAATAGAGATGCGCACGGGCCGGGCCGGGCACACTTTTCGGCCCGCCGGGCCGGGCCGGGCCGACCAGTTTAGCATAGTGGCCCGAAAATTTTGAAAGGTTGCACAAATTCAAGACTATGTACAAAATGGTACCAGTGTTTTTTGCCATAAACAGCTGTTATGCCAGGAAAATGCTGGTAAAACTTCTATTAACGTAAATTCAAAGCATTTGAAGCGAATTTAATCAGTTATTGTGCCTATTTCCTTTAAAAACTTGCTTGAGTTTTTTTCCGCATTTAAGTTTTTTCGGAAGAAAAACGAGGAAAAAACCGACCCAACAGTCCTCGGGTGAATTCTGGCAACTTTTTTAAAAATGGGCCGGGTCGGGCCGAAAATTTCGGCCCGAGCGCATCCCTATAATAAAATGTCTTTTTAGGTCAAATTAAACCAAAATACAAAATTTTAGCCAAATCAGAGACAAAAAGTTGAGATTTGTCCGGGAAGAGTCGATACTTAGAAAAACTGGCTCATAATATGTCTGCATACAGCTCTTTTGTTGCATTTGCCGCAACCTCGGAGACCAGAAAGGATATTTTTTTTCCCAGACTCTGAGGCTCCGTTCGAACTGCGACTGCCACCTCTGGCGCCGCCATGGGCGCTGCCATGGGCGCCACCGAGGGCGCTTCCACTGCGCCGCTAACACAGATTTGGATGTTCAGCAGATTTTTGAGTTTTCTCCAGAGCCACTGGTAAACTCCCACGTTGTATAACACAACTGCGAGAATCCCGGCACAAAATCCGAGAATGGTGCTGAGGACGTTGATTATGTTGAGAAGTCGGTGTGCCTGAATAATATTTCGTTTGCAACCCCCTGGAACCGGAGCTACACCCCCTCAAAGTTGGGTCGGCAGCAATTTTCGGGCTCATTTTCACGTGTCTGACAGTCTCCATTCAAACGATCACCCTTCATTCGTTTCTTAAGCTATGATCCCGACTCGCATATGGGTTTGTAGCTGTTCCAATGGCCTTTCATTTTCTGGTACTTCCGTTTCCAGATCCCAGCTGGTTAGCGAGATATTCGCCGAAAACTGCGAAATTGGGAAACTGTTGATGCTATATACTTAGATATAGCGAAGGCATTTGATAGTGTATCCCACAACAAACTTATCAGTAAATTGATGCGTTTTGGGGTCTCAGTTCAAACTATGGTTGGATAATATCGGGTTTTTGCGATGGATGTGATATTGCATGTATCATATGCATGCACAAATGAGATATGTACATATTTTTTGCATATTTTATCACCGCGGCTAGAAATTGATAACTGGACGCTTTCCAAGCATTTTCGAGTTTGGTCGGAATGTCTATGCAATCTTTAGCATTTATTAGGCATACCTATTTTACAGATACAGACCTCATCTGAAAAAAACAGAAGGGGAAACACAGTTTGGCGTGAAAGTTCAGCTCATTTCGTAATTTTTAGATAAAAATGGTTGACATCACAGACTTTTGGCTAAATTATTGTTTGCATGTTCAAATTTGTACTCTCTAATGTGGTATACTTAGCCGACCTTTTGGTAGACCTGTCCTAGTTTTACAAACTAAAAAATTATAAATTTGAAAAATCTCAGTTGATATTTCCATTCTTTACGAGTTGAGTTTAGAGTCTCAAGCCATTCATCTCCATTCTGCAACTGAAAAGAGACGCTTTGCTCTCTGTAGTGTAAAGTACAGATTTACAGTATAAACTTGCCTCAATAATAGTTCGTTTTTATATTTTATATTTTTTATTTTTAATTAAATGAAAAATTTGCTAAAACAAGGCGACTATCCTAAACATAGAAATCCAGTCTGCTTGGCTGTTTTGTGATGTTCTTTAGTATTATTATTTTTGTTGAGTTTGTTTTGGCCAAGTCCTAGCCTGCTCGCCTTCTGTAGCTTGGAGTTATCCCCTTCTGAAATGAACTGACCCGAATTTTCTGATGTCAATTTTTAACGTAAATACTTCAAGAACCCTTCATCAGATCTTTGCCAAATTTTGCAAGTTAACCAATCTTTATATGGACTTGAGAACCTGAAGGGCTCAGCTTTTTCACAAAACCGGTTAAAATCTGGCGGATTTTTACTTTCAGTCAAGGTGAAAAATTAGCATTGTCAAAAATGAGGGTGTCATCCTTTGCACAGAAATCAGGGTTATGCGAACTACTGGGGTCATGGTTACAATCGCCTCAAGAAATTTCTAACAAGCATTCGGTCGAATGCAATATTTATGTTCAAAATACGTAAAAAATCACGTTTTCTCATCTGTGACTGATATCCGGCAGGTAATATATAGCCGGATATGCCGGATAGCAGTCACAGATGAGAAAACGTGATTTTTTGCGTATTTGAACATAAAATTAGATTAGTTCCAGTCATTTTAGGATATTTTTCGCTATTTAACTGCACAAAATGCTAAAAACCCACTCTCAAAATATCACCAGAGTGCGGAATCGCTTTGCACATACATTGTATGTACATCACCGGTGGTTTATCTTTGCCACTTAGAGTAAGGCTTCTCGTAAACCCTTTTTACCTGTACAATAAATATGTCCCTATTTGTCTTCCCCTTACTTTTAGGCTTGCTCAGGATTTTGCAAAAGGAAGTATTAATTTCTTAGATCTCTGGTTGAGCCACGGGCCCAATCAGGGCGATAAAATTTGAACAAAATTAGCTTGAAAAACGCTTTTGAAAGCATTCTCAGTATAGTATTAACAGAAATTAGGAGGTATTGTAGTCTGAAGAGGTCTGGTTGGGCACTGGCCCAAGCAGGGCGAGAAAATTTTGAAATTTCAAAAAACTGAAATTTTGTAATTGCAAAAGTGAAAGCCGGTCAGCGAAAAATGGAAACATTTCCTCTTCCTGTATCTTTCCTAGTTTTTGTCGGAATTGGATGAAATTTGGAGTGTAAACGCAGAAATTCAGGGTAATTCGTGTGTAAAAAATTGACGCATGAACTCCAACGCTATCGTTAGAGTTTAGGCGATAATGTAATATAATTTTTTTTTTCGGTGACCAGCTTTCGCTATTGAAATTACCAACTTTCACTTTTTTTTGAAATTTCTCGAGAATTAGTCAAGCCTAGTGCACCAAACTTTAACACATAAAATTCCCCGAATTTTGGCACCTATTGTCCAAATTTCGGCCTATTTGGTCAAAATTTGCGGAAATGGCAGTAAAAAGATATGTGATCATTTTTTGAGACACCCTGTATGTGGTTTATTGCATTGTAAAAATTTTTAAGTTGATCAATGATATCCAGCGGATCCGGATCCGGCCGGATATGGGCATATCCGGATCCAGATCCGGTAGAAATTTGTATCCGGTCGGGCCCTAATTATGAGCGTCTGAGGGCCTTAAACCTTCAGTCATTGGAAGAACGTCACTTGATCCGCGATCTGGTTATGGTCTACAAGATTCTCGAGGGACTTGTGGAGCTGCCAAGGCAACTGTTATTTCAGTATGCTAATGTACGAAGCACTCGTGGTCACAACAACACTAAATTATTTGTTCAACGGTCAAGACTAGACATAAGGAAGTTTTTCTTTTCAAATCGGGTTGTTTTGTTCCCCTATGGAATAGCTTGCCAGCCGAAATAGTTAATGCAGCCATGGTTTCGCGCTTCAGTCAGCAGTTAGATTTTTCTGAGTACTTGCGGGGAAGGGCACTCGTCCGACAAACGGCCACGCCCTCCCCTTGATCTGAGTTGCTTGTTTTTCTGTTGGACGTGTATTAAACATTCATTCATTCAAATTTCCACACAATGCCACTCCGTTTTTTTTTCGAAAAATCTTTATAACTTTTTGTACAAAGGCCCTTCCAAGCTAATGTTTTAACAAAGGTTAGGTATGAGTTGGCCAAACAAAATGAGCGCACTAAAGTCAGCTGTTTAAGGGGTATGGGAGGTGTTTTGGCCTCTCAAAGGTGTTCGAAAAAATTTTTTTCTGCAAAGCTTAGTGGTTACCATACTGTTAGATGCAGTTTTGTCTGCTGAGATGGTAAATGCATTCAGTTTAGTTAGATTCGCTCTGGATCGGGAGAAATCCAAACACTATTTCTTGAGTGGCACTACTCGCTAGTATGACCATTAACGGCGGTACAAAGCAGTTTTTCTTA